>CANYBF010298888.1:0-103978 GCA_948192965.1 Dalechampia spathulata
TGAAACATAAGCAATGAACTTTCCCCCCTTTCTGTCTGATGTTAAAACCTCAGGAGAAGCAAGCCTGATATTGATGGCAAGCCCACCATCTTTGACGACTGGAATTTGCAGATTCAGGAGATCTCCGATCCAAATTGAACACATATTAGCGTTAAAAGCATAACCCATACAACTGCAGTTCTTTGAGCAAATAGATTCACAATGTTTGATGCTTTCAACTGGCAGAATCTGGGAATATTCAGGCACCACCTGGTAATGCTTTTCCCGGAATATGTCATCATTCTTGCCACTAGAATTCCCACATTGCAGACTGGTTTTCCTGACACACCCGCCAGAATAAATCTGCGAATCCCACTCGCTGGCAACCCTAGGCTCAAAATCTTCCAAGCAAACACACGAACTCTTGGGTTGATCTGAGCAGATCCCGTATACTCCACAGTAACCATAAACTTCACACCGCAAGTGCGGTCTGTACCAAAACAAGTGCCATTGTTTAGCAGGTTCTAACCACGAATATACGCGAATCTGTCCTTCAACATCTAACACCGTTCTAGACAAGGCAGGACTATTGTAAACTGAGTAGTTGAAATAGGTCTCATTGACATCATTATGAAAACTTACATTGAAGATGTGATTTATTCTCATTTCAGGAGCATACATAAACATCTCTCCATTCCAGGGTCCGGTTGCCCAATATTTGAGAGAATTCTTAAAGAGAACTTGTTGATATGTTCCATTCGGATCTAGCATATAAGAGAAGACCCCTGGCGAGGGATCTTCTCTGTTTTTCCATGAAATGAGAGTTGTTCTTCTTCCAGTAATTTTGTTGAATCCAAGCTTGGCACCAGGGAGCATAGTATCAGTCGGATGATCAAAACTCTGCCAGAATGGTTCTGACAAACTAGACCCATCTCTCAAAACAAGATTTCCATCATCCATAAGTATAGCTTCTACGGAAGAACTCGACGTTGAAGAGCTCAGATTCGTTGACCAGACGGGAATCTGGAACTCGTTGAAAAGAACTAAATTGTCATCTGATATTCTTAATTCTGAAGAATTTGCTACGGGTTTCTCTCTATTTGCCACCCAAACAACGGTTTCTTGAGACACACTGTACCATATTCCTACATAGTAGTTCCCATAACTGCCTGGCATGAAGAAACCCAATACGAAAACCCCTCCTGAGGAAACAATAGTTTGGTTACCAGAAAGAGATTGATTTCTATAGATTCTATCAGCTCCATAAGATAAAACGGGAATGAGAAATAAACACATACAGAGAACAAAAATACCCACAAATGGATTGTTGTTGATATCCATATCTGTTAAGGAATCAATTCCAAATACTGGAAAGATAGGTAAGAGACAAGTGTCATCCATATTTTAAGAGCTATGTAAGATTGAAAGGCCATGGTGGCATTGGTCAAGTTCTTGATATTTGATATACGATTTGTCAAAGAGAAGCTTCATATTAGCGAATAAAAAAACATCCCTCGTCTTTGCCTCATGAACATTGAATTGTAAGGCATGATGTTGAGTATTGGTAGTTTTAGTTAATTTTATATTTCCTCAAGCCAATCATCTGGAATGCAGTCCTGGATCAGACAGTGACATAGGGATTTTGATCAATTCTTACATAGTAATCAAGAACATACTAATAGAGAATTTCTTTACTAATAACAAATTATCACACACACTAATCAATACATTTTATGATATTTAATACAAAATAACACTTGTTATTATATTGTTAACAGATTAATAAACTCATGCATATGGTTATAATGAATCAATCAAGCCATGTTAAAGTTTATTTAATTTATTTATATTAAATTCAATACTAAATTGTTTTCATATATAGCGAACTTAAACTATCTTTAAGCAAACTTAACTATCTTTATACAATTAAATTTCAAATAATTTATGAATAACTTAACTCATTTTTATCGCTACGTAATTGCATCATTTCACCTATAGTAAAATATGCCTAAATTTTACAATAAATAGAAGAGGTTGAAATGGGACTTGGGGGTGATGGTTTTTTGATCCTTTGTACAATACTCCAATTAATTTAAAATATAGATTTTTATAAAAAAAAATTAGATTTTTATAAAAATTTTAAAAAAATTTATAAAAATAATGATTTACAATGGGTTTGGTTTAAATTATTTTAATTTATAAAAAATGTTTATAAAAAAACTGTTATTTTTATAAGACTTCAAAAATTATTTAATATTATTAATATAAAATTTATCAATTTTTAATGATCTTTTTTAAAATATATTTGTGAACTTCGATTTTTGGCGTTGAGTGAAAGTATAGTCAATTTGATGCGTTGTATGAAAATCACCAGATTAAGAAAAAATGAAAGTCAATAAACTAAATACAAAATTGGAAAGGCATTTTTACAACTTCTGGAAAGTATGGATTCATTTTATATTGTTATTTTTAAATAATATTTAATTATTTGAACGAAATTATGATATTGAATGGAGAATAAAAAATGAATTAAAAGAATAATTAAAGTTTGAAAAATCAATAAAAAGGGATCGGATCGAAGGAAACAAACAAAGCTTTAATATTTAGATAAATCTTGCTAATTAAATATCTATTATCATCACATAAACACATTTGGTTGACATTGGAGATAACATACAAGAAGGATGGAGTCAAAAATAACACTCATATTATTATATTATAATATTAAAAAATGATTTTATTTTTTTCTGAATTCAAAAACAATTATTGTTAAAAAATTAAGGTTTAGGGGACTCATTACTTTATATATATATATATATATATATATATATATATATAAGCTAAGGCTAAAAATGCAAGGGCCAACCTGGGTCTTTATCCGATCTTTGATCGAACTTAGGTTGTAGTATTATACAAAAACCAACTTCCACAGCCTAGATTGGTTTGGCTTGTGTCGTAGTAATCTAGGCTTGTGGTATAAGGCTCTCTTGTGTTATAATAATTCGGCGGCGGAGGTGGTGGAGGTGGTGCAGTGCTGGTTGAGTTCCAGCTCCCATTTCTTTTCCAAATATTCTCTGTGGATCTAGTTCCTTCAAGGGTTCTGACCACCTGCATGAGTGCAATTTCATCTTCTTTACTACATTCTCGTTCCGGAATTGATTCTATCATTTTGACTGATCATTATTATTATTTCGAAAGTCAACTGGTGATATAAGCTGGCTAATATACAGGAGTTACCTGGCTCATTCGTGGTCGATGGGACGGGCACTTGTTTACACAGGCTGCTGCACATTTTATCATCCGAGTCATCTCGGTGAAATCGTAGCCCTTTTTGTGTAATTCGGGATCCACCAGATCTCCGTATCTTCCATTGTTCAATGCTAGTTCGATTCTAGGCGTAGCCTGAATATTGATTTGTTCATACATTTTCATAAGCAAAGACTACCCTCAAACTCTTTCGCCACCAATTAGATGTGTTGAAGACTAAATAAGATGTAAAACTCATACCCAGACAACGATGTTAGTGTCACCGTTGACATGCCTTCTGCCGGTAATAAGTTCCAACAGCACAACACCATAAGAATAAACGTCCGACTTGTCTGTAAGCTTGTGGGTGTTGAAGTAGTCTGGATCCACATAACTGCAATCGGAAGAGAGACTGTTAATTAAGAGAAAAACCAAATCATATATCATCATCTCCTTTCCCTGTAAAACAAACCATAATTAAACTACTTGTATATGCTGGGGAGACATAGACAAGCAATCTGATTACCCACCCAGGAGTTCCCTTTGCCACGGTTGTAATGTGAGTAACAGCATCAGGAAAGAACTTGGCAAGCCCGAAATCTGCAAGCTGAAACAATTGAAAATCTATTTACTACGATAATTTTTGTGGTCTGGAAATATTTATATTTATGTGATTTTATACCTTAGCTTCGAAGTTATTGTCAAGAAGAATATTGTCCGACTTGATGTCCCGGTGAATGATCCTTGGCTTGCCTGAAAGTGAAGATCGTGTTAATGGGTACCCAAAAACCATTATTGTCACGACATTTACACATATTATGATTGGATTTATCTTCACAAGTGAGAATCTAAGAAATGTGTTAAATGCTTACTCACAATGCTCATGTAAATATTCTAATCCTTTCCCTGAGCCTATGGCAATTCTCATCCTTTTTGACCATTCCATGGTTGGTCTTCCTTTTCCTGCCACAATGATTTGTCATTTATAAGAATGATTCAATCTACAGGATGAAACTTTTATAATTCAAGTTTCCTGTCAAGTACGCACCATGCAGATGAACTCTTAACGAGTTGTTCTTGACAAACTCATAAACAAGGAGGCGATTTTCTCCATGAATGCAATACCCAATAAGGCCAACAAGATGCCTGTGATGGACTCGGCTAATGAACTCAATCTCGGCCTGAAACTCATCGTCACCTTGTCCACTCCCTTGTTTAAGCTTCTTAATGGCGACCTCTTGATTCTCGTTTATAACTCCTTTGTATACTTTACCAAAACCTCCTTCGCCTAGTAAGTTGGCGTCAGCGAAACCATTTGTGGCTCTCTCCAATTCTTTATAGGCCATGTCCCTTGGCCCTGACCTTTTCAGCTTCTTTACGGCAGTAGGTACTGTTGCTGCTGGTACCTCTGCCGGAATAATCTTCGACGTCGGCAACTTCTCTACGTTTCGGACGGCCTGTTCAGGTCCGCCGGCTTCAGGGTCTTCTGTATAACAAAAGGAAATTAATTAAGTGGTCCTCATCAAACAAATATCTTAATCTGACATAAACAATATGGATATGGTAAATGAAGCATCTTTGATTGATTCAGAGTAACATTTAAAATAAAGATAGACAAATACATTGGACCAGATTAGTTGATTCGCTGATTAATAATAATAAGATTGTTGCCACAAATTGTAGATTAAATTTATTCCAATAATTTCAATTTCAACCATTTAAATTCTGAATACATATATTTGCATAAATATTAGGTGGAAAATTTTTAATATTTTTCATCAATTCAACATTCACATAATATAAAAAAAATAAATTAAAATATGTATGATCATATTTGTTTCAATTTATTGCTAATACGATAAAAGTTGAGTTGTTTCAAATTATATCATTTTAATCTTATTTTTATAAATTAATTATATCATTTTATACTATATGATATGAAAGCATTTTGTGTCAAATATAAGCTAACTTATATGTTCTTTTGTTTCATTTTATATGTAATTTTAGATATTTATACAATAATTTAAAATATTATTTAAAATTTAACAATTTTTCTAAAACATGTTTTTTATTTTGAAACATAAGTCTTCCAACTTTAAAAAAGTTTCATATAAAAAATGAATGAAATCCTTTAAAATTTTGAAAATTTGCATAAATAATTATTCATGAATTAAAGAAAGGATAAAATTGAAAAATGGTAAAAATAAAAATGATTTTGAAAAATTACATAAATTTATTAAAATGGATGAATAATATGTAAGTTAATCATATGATCAAATGAGTTATGTTAAATTCTGACTGAATTTGAATTTAAATTTTTAAATATTAAGATTTTATACCACTTTTAAATCAACTCTATTATATTCATAAATGAATAAAATCATCACCTAATAAATATAAAAGTGGTTATGTTCTATGATATCTTCATGAAATATTTAATACATTTTTTTCTTGTCAAACCATGTTAAAATATATTATTCTTCCTTTTCACAATATTAATCACTTTTAAAAAATTATATATTTTTTCAAATACTTGTCACCTTATAAAATCAAAAGATATTTAATGATTTTCTAGAAAAAAAAAATAGCCTTCATTTGGAGATGAAATTTTGTTATATCATTGAAAATTATACTATTAATAAAACTAAATTAAATTAAAAATTTTAAATAATTTTTAAGAAATTAATTTATTATTATAAATTTATGATCATGTTTTTATGGTAGAAATTCATCCACTATTTCGATCAACTTAATAAAAGACATTTTAGTAAAATAATATTTAAAACGTGTAATATTTCTTACAAAATGCAATAGGTAGGCTTTTTCAATAAAGGGATATATTAATAGATGTTGAAAGATATTTACTACTAATAATAATAAATAAGATAATTGTTATTTTATTTAAATATATATGTATGATTTTTCATAAAACATTCATAATTTTTTTTATTTTAGAAGCTTCTTTTAGGAAAATAATGTAATCTATAAAAAGTTATTAATTTTTGATGATATTATTTATTCATAAAATATCGATATTTCATGAAACTCTTCTAAAAATCCTAGAATCAATCGAGCTTAAAGAGATTTTGCAGTAGCTAGATTTCTAAGAGAACATCACATTAATCACATAAGCTACACCAATAATTATGATTAATAGGACACCAAGCTTGAAAAACTATATATATATATATATATATATATATATATATATATATATACACACACCCCCCCACACACATACCCATATACATACCAGGGAGATTGTCATCACTACAACACCACTTAACGCAAAGACAGAATATCAGAGGTGCAGTAAGCAAGAAGAGGACTGCCAGAACTACCGCTACCACCAACATGGCTCCCTCTTTATGAATACTATAACTATCGGACACTGAGATATGGAGAAAAAGGCCCAGTGGCGAAGCTTTTCGCTGTCTTATATACAGGAAACACGGTTGTTTTGATTTCTTAGACCGCAAGTCATTTGGTATTTCCGTGGAAATAATAAAGAAAGACCGTGAATTCAGTCTTCGTCTATATGTAATGTCAGATCTAAATTGTATACAGTTTCTAACAAGCAAACCATAATTACAATAATTATAATGTTACCATGGTCAGCTGAAGGAAACTTCCTTTTAAGCTTATCTTCCATCTTTTGAACTACCTCTTCTTTCCTGCTTTTTTCCTTTTCTTGGAAGAAATTTTTATTCTATTTTCTAAGAAAATTTTATATGACTCGATTCATCATTCTGATTCCATCAATAATATAGTAATACGTGTAGATTTTATTAAATATTATACATGTATTGGTTATTATTTTCATACTAATAATCAATGATAACTACATATTATTCTATATAAAATCAATTTATATTATTAGTGGGATCATAACATAACATGAATATGAAAATTTATGTTGTTGATATGATCTTGAATTTCTATGCCATCGAATGATCAATTTACATGTGGATTACCCACATCGGTGAGCTTTACGATGATAAATGATGGGATTGAAATCCCTTTCATGTTGGTGAATGATGGGATTGAAGTCCCTTTCATGTTGGTTGCTGAAGTCGTGCAAAGACTTTGGTATATAAATTTATGCGATTTGTATGATGTAAATAAAACTTCTTCCTTCTATTTCACCTATATTTGTTAAATTAGCAATGTTATTTTATTAAAATAGCTTTAAATAATATTTTAATAAATAAATTTTCAAATTTTATTAGGGTTAAATATGTATTAATTTGATATAATTTTAAAACAATCAAATATATAATTCTAATATCCAAATCATCATATATATTTGAATCGGATAAGATATTTAAGAGAATGACAAAGTTCTTCTAATAAATTTTATTATTATTTTATTTTTAAAGATTCAGATTCGAGACCTATTAATTGAATTGACCAAAATTCATAGTTTTATGTTTTCTTTTTTTGATTTACGATGATACTTCCAACTTTGTATTTGTCTTATGTAGTACTTGATCCTTTAACTTAATAAAAATCTTAATTTGTACATGAAACACTTAGAAGCTTGATTCTCGACCCCTATTTCAATTGTGTAAGAATCGAAATTAGAATTAAGAAAATTACCTCAATACGAGCTCATTTAGATATTAAATAATATAAAAAAATTTCATATGAATTATAATCGAATCTGAAAATAAAATATATTTCTATGATAATGAGAGGGTGTGATGTTAAAGAGTTACTTGATATGGATGAATTGTTGGCATATAAATAGTATTATTTTCACATACGTAATATTTCAATAAGTTTTAAATTTATAATTTTTAAATTATAATTACACCACCACAAGAATACGGATCGCAACTGCAATATAAGGGTATCATTCACTGGGACCAAGAGCGGCTAAGTATTAGCTATTGATTTTATCGATTATCTAGGCAAATCAACATTATAGTTTATTTAATTAACTGAAAGCATAAACCAACTACTAAATATATATAATATATAATTAAACCTAAGGTTGAACGATGATGAACAAAGATTAAACCTTCATTATTAATCTAATTACCAACTTTAAAGCAGCGTTTAGATGTAAAGTTTTTTATTCCAAAAGAGTTTTTACCTACTAGAGCTAAGCTAACACCCTACTTTCATAACTGTTAAGATTAACTTTAACGATTAAGTTCATTTACTATATCTTATACCTCCAAATTAATTAACTCCTATGTCTAGGCAGTTATCCTTCAGTGTTCTTAAATTCGTTCGGTTAGATTAAACCTTCTTTCAAAGCGATTAACAAAACTAATTCGACGTTTTCATGTTAAAAGGGTCCGTTCTAACAATCAAATATCATAAGTATGAATCACAATTTAAGAACATAAAGAGATAAATGGATTCATAATAGAAAGGAATTAAATCTATTCAAAACATCATTCAATCCCTAAAACTATCAAAACCATAACTGAAAAATAAATAAATAAAAAGGGCATGATGATGAATAAAGAAAATAAAACCATAATAAATATTTAAAACTAAAATATAAAAGATGGAAATGAAGAGAATCTTGATCAATTATGTTGCTCCTGCTATTCTGTCTTCTATTCTTCTCGATTCCTCCTCAGCTGCTTCCTCAACGTCTTGATGAAAGGCTATGAATAAGAACAGAAAATAGAAGAGAAGATTAACAATCACACTCATTGAATCTCATCTTCTCTCCATCTCCCTCTAAACCTAAAACCCTAACCTAGACTCTCATAATCGTGAGTGAATGAATGTCCATGTGTATGAATAAATGAATCCTCTTCTTCTGAATGTATAAAACCCTAATAACTGTCTCAATAAAGTAAATGCATCATAACCGTCTAATTATTATGATCATATGGCTAGAAAAAGAAGGATAAATATGACTTAAATGCACCACACAAGTCGTGTAAATGCTACACGAGTCGTGTGGCTTTCGGAACGATCCAAACAAGCAAAAAATAGAAGGGACTAAATGGTACACGAGTCATGTATGGCCTTACACGACTCGTATGAATTTAAAATGGAAAGAAATCAAATGGTCGAGCCATCCACGACTCGTGGATGGCCTTCCACGACTCGTGTAAGGCTTGGCAGGGTCATTAAAACCTAATTTTCTAAGCTTGAATGGGAAAACTAAACTTCTAATACCTAAAACTATGATTTAGCTACAAAATATTACATAAGAAACTTACTAAATGCATGTAAAATCCATCTAAATAAAGTTAATTCTTAGACTATATGAAATATTATGAAAATTATGCAAAATATATATAAAAATGTATGAAATTATGTTAATTATATAATATATGAATATGATGTATGAGAATATGAATAATGCATGAAATACTATATTATATGCTTATGTTTGAAGGGAAAAACATGAAAATAATTCTTAAAAGGACATTATATTAAGGGAGAAAATATAGGTAAAAGTCATGATTATCAGACCACCATGGAAGAAGGTGATGTACATATGCCGTATGTAAATATGCTGATAAATGACCTACAACCTGTTAATGAAAGCTGACCTCTTTCGCAATCTAGTTCTATTATATTTTAAATCCAGAGTTTTAAAATTCTTTAAAAAGTATTTATCTTATTAAATTATAATAATATTATTAATATAATGTACATTAAATACTTCCCTAAATCCAAAAAAATTCTTTAATCACATCATTAACCATTTTGATACAATGGTTTTGTCTGTAATTTGCATCATAATTGTTTTTTTTTTAAATAATTATATCCATAGATTCTCTGGCGCACCATGCTGCATTGCCGGTTTCCAATTTACAAGGGTCAACCAAAATTATGTTATCATATAATAAAGTTTTATAATTAATTAATTAATTAATCAGATATCAAATTAATTAATTAATTTGTCAAACTATATATTTTAATTGCCTTATCTTATATATATATATATATATACACACATTAATTTAATTTAATATGTTCTGTTGCAAAATTAATGACAGCAGTGCAATTGAGTCAGATATAAGAAAATGTTAGGCTACGATTGTAGAGAAATCATGGAATCCTCTATTATTTAATACTTATTTGACGATTGTGTTAATTACCATGATTAACTATTAACTTAATATTCAGGAATAAATACTTTGGGTTATAATTGTTTTTTAAAAAATAATGCATATTATATTTCGTATGAGCAATACCTTTACTTGATTTTAGCCATTAATTTAGCTCTGGAGTTCCATTAAAATATGGTGTAACGAGATTTTTTAAAATCATTTGCATTATTACATGAGATCCATAATACTGTTACTTTTTTTGAGATTAGTTGTTTTTATAACATTTAATTATTAATAAATAATTATTATAATTTAGCTATTTATGTTTCCATTTAAAGCTATTTTTAACCCTTAAAAGTTAAGAAATAATTTTAAATTTTAGTTCATTTAACATAGTATCGAATACTATAAAATAAGAAAAATATTTAATAAAATTAAAATATTAAATATCATCTAAAATACTACCTTAATATACTTTTTATTATTTTTTATTACTTTAAAATTACTATATTTTACTTTTTAAGAGTTTGAATGACTTATTTATTTATTTTAATTATTAAAAATGAGAATTGATTCATTTTTAATAGATATATAATAACATGAAAAGAAGACTGTAAATCAAATTTTATTAACAGATAATCCATTTATTTTTTTAAAATTTAACATTATTTGGTCAATGTTTTAATATTATTTTATCACATATAATATTTTATAAATATTTATTTTATTAATTGTAAAAAATGAGTAAAAATATGAATAAAAAGCGTAAATTGAGAAATATTGGAAAGATATTAGGGGCATAGAAGAACATAAAAATGAGCTGAAGCACGTGGAAAACACATGCATCCACACACAAACCCAAAGGTGTAAGTTGTAATTTTCGAGTAAATTCTATTTGAAATCAAAGAGTCAACTCTCTAATTAAAGACGCACGTGTGACTAATTGTACGGATAGTTAGTTTAAATTTTTTTTTTAAAAAAATTACTGCCTTTGTTATGCTGCTTAAAACCTTCTTTTGGTTTGCGATCCTCTTTTACACTTTTAAAAATGTTAAAAATACGAAAATAATATTTAAAAAATTATAAAAATTCATTAGTTTTATAATCATTTCTTGAAAATTCATTTATTAATTGGTTTTGATATTACTATTTACAGTTTTAAGTAATATTTTATATAATCCATTATAATTTTGTTAGATAAAAATTTTTGAAGTAATTTTTAATGTTATTAATAAGTTAAAATATTTTTTATTTTAGATTATTTGATAATATAATTTTGATGTTGATATTTAAAGTTTCAAGTAATATTTCATGAAAAATTATTTTAACTGATTTTTAAAATATAACTTTTAATATTTTGCTAAATAAATTAAATTTAAATAATTAATTATTAATAATTGATCATTATAAAACAATGATAAATTATTAAAATTATTAATTTTACTGAATAAATCTAAAAATTCTTCAATAATTTATTGAAAAGAAGTTTGACCAAATTTGACGAAATTTGTTATTATTATTTAAAAAATGTCAAAATCCAGAGTTAAATTCGGAAATATGATATAAAATTCATGGGTTTCTGAGAAGCACGTTAATGGGGCTTAACATCACATGCTAACTAAACCGTCATTTTGACTTTAGCACTAGTTTTACATCGGTCAAAATTCCAAATAAGACCTTAAATTTAGAATCCTAGATGGACTTTAATCATAGTTAAACTTACTAGTTTTTAAAAAATAATCGCAATTTACTTAAAACATTCTTAGGGAACATTAATTGAAATAGATTAAAAAGAAAAAGAGATTTTCTTGGAAATTAAAATCATAGTAACAAATTTATGAATAATTTTCAATTACACCCTTCAACTTGTTAATTTGGCATGTAAATAACGTAATATATCGAACCCACTTGATCCCGAGTGCACTTTATAATTTGTAGTTAGTCAAGTCAATAATTATTAATATATAGAGGGGTCGTTCCATTAGTTAGTTGAATGTTTTTCAAAAATAATAATTTAAATTATTTTTTATTTTTAAATATATCTATTTACTTTTTCAAAAGACTATTTTCAAATAAAAATTTTAATAAAAGAAAACTAAAATAAAAGAAAACAAAAGGCATGTTCACATTTTCTAAATAAAATATAATTTGAATTCAAATGGGTTTAATTTATAAATTCCAATTATTTGAAATATTATTTTTTAAAATAAATAATATATTTTGTGGTAAAATATGTGTTGTAGATGAGGAGCAAGTAGGGATGCCTTATTTATGTTAATTAGTACGAAATGCTTTTTGGGATTCTTATTGGGACCAAAACCATAAATTACTATTACTGTTATTATTTATTTATTAGCACGTATTTTTTAATTTTAATATACAAAATAAAAGAATATTGCATTACAATCACATGCCTCTTAATTTGAACACTTAGCTGGCAGCGAAAACCTCTCTTTCTACCTATTTATCTATTATTTATTTTTATCCAATTGATTGACGATAAATAATTATCAATTTATTAATAATTAAGTATTAATTAATATAATATCTTTAACGAAAATCATATATTTTACTTGTATTGTTGATGATATATACATATTTTTACATTTGAAAATAAGATAATAAATTATAAAATATTTTAAAATTTAATATTATATATATATATATCATGTTAGTATTGTTGAGGATACTCAAAGTAAATATTAAAAAATTAGATATAAAAATATTGAGTAATTTCATACTTTATTATCTTATTATTTTAAATATAATCATATTGAAATATTTAAATATGAGAATAATAATAATAATAATAATAATAATAATAATAATAATAATATTATTATTATTATTATTATTATTATTATTATTATTATTAAAAGAAGAGATGTATAAGTATGTCTCACACAATATTCCATAAGTATATCCCACAAATTGAATAAAGACAATGAGAAGTACATCATTCAATTAAAACAATATATAAATAAATATATAATCATTTTCTGAATAAAAAATGTTTCCAATTCGATTAATGATCGTTTAAAACAAGTAAAATATACCTTAAAAGAAACATGAAATAAAATGACCAAATTTACCACCCAAATTACGTTTTTACACTTCATTTTTCCATATTTATTATTTTTCTTAAAATCGGTAGAAATATAAAAACTCTTCTCACTTGGTATTATAATTTGTTTATTTATTTATATCAATACACCCAAATTAATATCAATAATATTTCATTATTTTCCTGAAAAATTATCAGTTGCTTTCATCACGCATTACTATACTCATCCCTCTAAATTGCTGCATTATTAATTATCACATTTTGTTTTCAAGACTATTAAAATAAGGAGGTCCGAATTAAATAGTGATTAATGAAATACTAACAACCATATAATTGACTCAAACAAAATTATTATTTGTATGCAAAATTAAAATAAAATCCTAACGACCCTAATAAAATTTTTTATTTAATTTTTTTAAAAATGCAAAAATAACCCATTTTCAAAAAAAAATATATATAATGTAAAAATACACTTTTAACATAACTTTGTTACAGAAGCGATATAATACAAAAAAAAAAAAACATATCAAGTTTTAAGGAGTTTTGAATGTATTATGCTTTATTATAAGTTATGTAAAGATTTAATACATATTTATCTAATTTTATTTTAAAGAGTCGTTGTATTTATAAGAAAAAATATTATTTTTTATAAAATATTAAAAATTATATGATATTATTATAAAATAAAAATAAAAAATGTTAATTTTATAATATTTTTAATATATATGATAATGTATAAGATCTTCCTACCCATTAATTTAATATTCTTAATATTATAGGACCTCATGTCATTATTTAAATTTATGTAATCAAATATTGTCATTAAAGAATGTACCTGCAAGAGAATTGATATTATATAACTTAGCAATGGCCATGCATGGGACGTGGTAGTTGGAAGGCATATATCAATCGGAATATCCATCTAACAAATAATACAACACTAGTAGCCTATCTGCATTACAAAATCAAGCATTAATTAGTTATTAAGATTAAAAATATATATACTATTGAATCCAATTATTTTGATGATTAGTTGCATTTTTTAAATCTAATCGTCAAGGAATAATTATTATTCAATCTTTATAGTAAACGTCCATTTGTTATTATTAAAGTGTCTAACATCTTTGAAAAGTATTTAATTAATTATTAATGTAAGAATTATTTTTTCTCAACTACGAGGATGGATGAATTTAGAAATTTTGATTATTACTAATATGTCTACTTTCATTCAAAATAACTTATTTAGAGTCAAAATTCTGAATTATTATTATATAATAAATTTTATTAATGACTTTAATGTAAAAAGATTTTTAAAAATATAAATCATATATATTATTGTCACTATAATTTTATAACATAAAAAAAAGACTTTTGTTAATTAAAAAAATTGTATTTTTTGTGGGATTTGTGGAATAATTCCGAAACCCTTATTTCCACATGTAAAATTTGGTGTAGTATCAAGATTATTATAGAAAAATAGATTGCCAACTATACTTAAAAAGACAAACTAACTCCCAACTTGGAATTAAAACAATTTCATTTTAATTAGAATAAGGCAAGCTTGCATTGGAGAAATGATGTCTCTAGCTATTTTAGACCAAAACAGTTGATTCCATCAAAAACCCACATCTCATTTTTGATAGCAATAATGTTTTATCATACAAAAACGACAAATGGGTCGACCTCATTTCTGGGTTTAACTCAATTTAATTAGCCTAATACATGATCATACCATTAACGAGTCAAGTTACTAACTCGTCCAATTTCAAGTTTTGGGTAGTGTGATAAAAGGAAATAAGATTTGACCAGAAAAGGAACAATAATTTAATTATATGACGAAAGG
Source organism: Dalechampia spathulata (assembly GCA_948192965.1). Lineage (NCBI taxonomy): Eukaryota > Viridiplantae > Streptophyta > Magnoliopsida > Malpighiales > Euphorbiaceae > Dalechampia > Dalechampia spathulata. The sequence continues at coordinate 15,164 of CANYBF010298888.1, forward strand.
AGAATTCTAAAGCAGAAAAGGAAAGCGAATGGAGCATGAAGGAACTCATTTTGACGACCAGGAAAAGTATTTTTCTTTTTAGCCCAATTATGAGAAAATATTGCAAAAAAGGGCTCTGAGTGATTATATCAAAAACCCGAAAATTTAGAGGTGAAATAAAAAAATAAAATTACACACATGCAAAAAGATTAGAAGAAAAAAGGACTAAATTGCTAATCTCCCCACAAAAGAAGTTCAAAACCGCTATTAATCGTACTTTCAGGCATTATTGATAATTGATCACTTAAATACCCGTTCCCGCCGCAGCCATAGTCTTCGTACCATGCCGAGTAATTGTATAGCCACGCGTCGTCGCCAAAAACGAACTCGTCTCTCAACTCGGGTGAGTCTTCGTAACTCGTTCCTAGACTTGGTAGTTCCACTATCTGGCTCAGCTCTTCCGGAGTTGCCACGTCATACTGCGATGATGATGACGTCACCTCCGCTGTTGATGATGATGGTGTTTGCGTTACGGTTGACGATGATGATGCATTATTATTGCTGTGGCTAATGTTGAAGTCCATGGAAGCAGCTTTAGCGGCTGCGGTTTGTACATCGCGAGGAGTGTTTGAAACGGGTCGTGGAAGTGAGCCGGCAAGTTCAGGGAAGTTGAGAATAGCTGAATTTCCTTTAATGCTTAACGCTGCCACGTCATGGGCACGTGCTGCCATTTCTGGAGTTGCGAAAGTACCTAACCAGATCCGATTCTTCTTTCTGGGTTCTCGGATCTCAGAAACCCATTTACCCCATGCCCGCATTCGTACCCCTCTATACACAGGATGTTTGTTACTGCTATCTCTGGCTCTCTTGGGCTTTCTTGAATTGTCTTCCGGGTGGGGTTTCTGCGCAAGGTTTGTAGAAAGCCCGGATGATGAAGGAGAAGAAGGAGGTGGAGAAGAAGACGAGTTAAAGCTAGACTCAGTTTCAGAGTTAGAGTTTGCGGGTGAAGAGTCGGCCATTTTTTGAGTTACTGTGTAAGAAGCAATATCTACAATATGATTATATATAAAAAGTGGCAGGTAGTGTGTTTCGTTTATGTGGTTTTATGCTACTATAACAAGAACCCAGAAGACAAATTGCCTTTTTGCTAGATATCTGGTGTGAGATGCGCGTTTTTTCAGTGGTTGTTTATAGAGGAAAGTGTCCTTATACGAGAATGTCTATATATATGTGTGTGTGTGTGTGTATATATATATATATATATATATATAATGGAAGAGAGTAGCGGCAGCTGGAAGAAGAAGGAGGAGGAGGAGGAGGGAGAAGGGAAGAGAGAAATGATGATGACGGTGGTGGGTCAAAATGACCATGGAAGAAAAACGTGGAGCTTAATATAAGTGAACCTGCCAATGACACATTGATCCACTTTTTCCATTGTTTTTATATATTAAATTTTAATTTTTTTGACAATAAAGATTTTATATCATATAAAGAAATCATTTAATTTAAAAATTTAAATGAAGTATAAAAATACTCATATATAAATGCAATGACAGTAATCAATAAATTATATAATGAAAATAATTTTTTAATTGAATATTGAAATAAAATGTGATAAAAATAATAAATTAATTTATTAATATGAATTTGGAATGAGAATATTGAAGATCAATTTTAGGTGTTTATTTAATAGAATAAAGTGTTTTTTTGACATATTACACAGTAGTTAACTTAGGATCAAAATCATTCACAGTGTTGTTTGTTTGGATACATGCATTCTTAGTGAATAAGAGGAGGATGATGAAGACATGTTCAGAAAAGCATGTATTGATGAAAAAGTATACAGTAAAAAGCCATAAATAAATAGGAGAGGGTAAGGAGCATACAAGAGTCGCCCTACTACAACTCCAGACGAGAGGGGTCACATAATGCACAGCTGGCATAGCCGCCTGAGCGTAGTCCCATATTTTGCATTGTAGAATGGGCTAAACTCTCCCCAGAGGTTATATCCTTCCTTATATAAATCAAAATAATTCATACTTTATGATAAAATTATTTTTTATTTATATCATATTAATAATTTAATTTATACATAAAAATATAAATTAAATTTAAATATTTTAAATATTTTTTTAAAAGTTTCAAAAAATAATAATTTTATATATCTCTTTCACACGTAAAAAGAAATATTCACATCTTTATATATTATATTTATTGAATACTTTTCTTAATAAATCAAATATTTCAAAATTGTAAACGAATAATTTACCAAATATTAATATCTTTTTAATATTAATTTTCTTAAAAAATATTTGTATACATAATTATTGTAAAAAAAAACGGATTAGTAATTTAATCCATTGATTAATTATTTAATAATGCAAGTTTAGGTGTAAATTTTTCAATAGTTTGGTTTTGACTTACTGTTGGGGATGAAATTAGGGTTAGTTATTTGGGCGCATTAATTGCTATAATCAAAATGGCTTAATTTATGGATTCTTTTCCACATAGCAAAGTAACACTTCTTTCCTTTTATTTTTACTCATCCTTTTCCTTTTCCTATTTTAGGGGGATCGAACTCATGCCCTTACACTGCCAAATTTTGGAGTTTCATTAATGATCCACTCACATGATTATTTTATTTTCAATATTTAAAATAAAATTCACAATAAAATTAATTTAACTTTGCGTAACTCTCAATCAATCATCTTAGAATAGGGTTCGATTTGCTTATATTCATATTTATTTGTATGCATAGATATAGTTAATATAATATAAATAAGGTTTTATTTATATTGTAATGATTAGTTTCAATAATATGTTAAGATATAAATTAGATCGAGATAAATATACCTTTTTAAAGTATTTATAGTCAAATATAAGTTAATTAATCTCGATCATCGAATTATCTTTAATAGATTCAATCTCCTATACTAATTCATTTCAATATATTTAAAAAATGAATTTAAGATTATTTGATTCTTAAATCATTTTAACTTTAATACCATGTACAAATTTTATATATCTTGAAAATATTAAATCAATAACACATAAATGAGATTAAAATTCATATAATAAACAATCAATTTAATTTTTATGTACGTATCTTTAATTTGTATATTCATTATACATTTTTCATATTCATTATTTATTCATCTATGATTACATTTTTCAATTTATTTTTTTTAAGATTAACATCATCATATATGGATTTAACATTCTATTGTTAGTTTAACTTTCGATATTTTAGGAATTTTGAAAAAATCATTATTTTTATAAAATTTCTAAAATTATATGATATTATTATTAAAAATAATTTAAAACTTGTTATTTTTTAATTATTTATCAGTCTATCTCTCGGGATTAGATGAATTTAGAGTTTTAATTAATAAATATAGCTATTGGAGACCATTCTAATTAATATGTGGAAATAAAAGTAAAACAAATTAAGACCAAATTAAAGGGTGGATTAATGAAGTAATGATCATCCAATTAATTAGGTAACTACAGCTGTAATCTTCAGCATTACCACTGCTAATTAATATTCACTAATAATTAGAGGTTTTTTTAAGAAATAAATAAAATAATTTATTTTCTCATTATTTAAAATATTTATTCTTTTGAGTTCTTCACTAGAATCAAATTTGAAGTGCAGACAATATAATTTGAATGCTTAATCAAAGGGCCCATTTATTTAGAATTGGGTCGGGTCGGATCCTTCTATCTCTAAATTTGGCAACAATAATAAAAACTTTTTTGTAAATTAAACAATATTATTAGTAATTTTTTTAAGCCAAAAAATATCATATTTTTTAAATTATTATATACTAAAAAATCTTAGAAAAATATATTTATAAAAATAATGATTTTTAAGTTATAAAAAATTATACTAAAGATTTTAATATAAGATTAAAGAATGTTTAAAAGTTCATCATATAATTTCAAATTTTGTTATTTTTTTAATATATAGTTATAGTTTGTTTATTTTTGTTGATTAATTTGAGAATGAATGGTTAAGTTATTTATTTTAGACTTATTATTTTTAATTATTTTCGATATTCATTCCTTTTATGCATTTATATCATATTTTTAAATAGTTTAGAGAATGATTAATTGGATACGATAAAAAAAATTTATTATAATTATTTAGATATATTTTTGTGAAATTTGAAGCTGAAAAATGCATGAAATAATTGTTGATATCGAAGATAACATAAATAAAGAGAGATTTCTAATGAATCGATCATATGTTTGAAAAAACTAAGAATCTTGATATTAGCTAGTAATGAGATTATGCAGTTTGAGAAATTTTAAGATTATGAAGATATGAAACTGTACAACTGATAATAATATGCATTTTCCTTTTTGAGAGTTCATTTCATAAATACTCGATGTTAAACATGTTTGATTTAAATTTTTTAAAAAATACATATAAATGAAGATAAAAAAATATCATATTAAGTTTTGAAGAATACTGTAAAATCAAATGATTAAGCAACAAATATATTATAATTTGGATAGTATTATTTTTATCTTTTAAAAGAAAAATAAAAAAAAGAATAGAGTGATTATATTTTAATATATACATTGAGATTTTATGATAATTAATGACAAGTTTATAAATTATGCATTTTAGAATAAATAAAGGAAGTGTTTAGATTTTGTAAAGATGTATTTTAGTCAAATATTGATATTTTTTTAGTATAATTAATATATTTCATTCATTTCTTTAATACTCATACTAAAATAAGGTAGAAAATCTTTCGATCATATATAATTCTAAATTTATTAATATTATAATAATATATATTATTATATTATTAATAAATTTATAATTTTATATCAATGGAGTTAATGAAATGGTTAATGCAGCATTAGTCAATGAGTTGCGTAAAAACGGCGAGCACATGCAGATCTTGAGATATTATAGTTAAAAAGTGCAGAGACTTTAGTGCAATTTGAGCAACAAACAATCCCTCCATTTTTGAAATGCGTTTGGTCACAATTTCTATGTATACGATATTTGGCTTTTTTACTTGACATCCTCATCTTGCAATTATATATATATATATATATATATATTTATATATATATATATATCATTAATGAATTTTGAAACGTAAATATTCATTAAATTTAAAAAGTAGATTTATTTTAGTTATTTATTAAATAGAATTATCATAAATTAAATTTATATCTTTTATTACAGGGAGCATAAAATCATATGAAAATATTATTTCATCCAAAAATCTACATCTCGAGTAATTATTTATTATAAAATAGAAAAAAAGAGCAGAAGTATTATGGGCAATTCACATGGTAAATGCCAGACTCGAAGGAGCCGTTCTCAATCAAGACATCATCTGGTTCTTCAAATTAGGGTAGTGGATTGCTGCTTCCACCTTATGCCATGCCCTCCCTCTCATTTAATCGATGAATTATGATTTTTACATTATTTCTCCAGCTTACTAATTATTACTTTTATTTGCCACTGCTTAGCATCCATTCATAAATTTAATTTTAATTTGATTTAAATTGTTTGATATATTTTATTGTATATGATTAATTTATATATTATATAAAGTAATTTGTTATATTTGATATTAAATGATAAGTATCATAAAATTAATTCATAAAAATAAACTCATAAATTGAATTTGTTTCGATAGTAAGAATGATGATTTTTCTTTTCATTTTATAAATTAAAATTTTTGATTTATAAAATTCTCTAAACAAATCAAAATATTAGGAGTAAATTTAAAGTCATTTTGATTAGATTTTTTAACTCAATTATTTTATTATTTTAGTTCTGAACTTGAAATTTTAAATTTTTTTAAAAATATTTTTAAGATTTAAACATTTAAAATTAAATGCAGCGATTTTTTTTTTTGATTCAAACCGATTGTACAAATTTTTTTTATACCCAATTTCAATAAAAGGAAAAAATAAAAATGAGGTTGAATGAGTTGTTATATTGAAAAAGAAATGATATAAAGAAAAAGAAAAGGAAAAAGCTTGAAAAACCAGCAAATATGCAGCTGTATTATTTGAAAAATAAGATTAAAAAAAAAAAAAAAGATGTGCAATTATGTAAAAGAGGTAAAAGGGTCAGGGTTGGTGGTATTTATGGATATGATGGGGACGTGAAGGGGTAGTTTGGACATTTCCCAGATGTGAATTTAAGTCTTTAGTTAATGGGTTGGGCCTACAAAAAATTTCAATGTTGGCTGAATTCAAAGGTACCATAAATTAAATGAGGGCAATGCTTTTGATGGGCTTTTAGTACAATTGAATTTTGAATAGGCCCCCATTTTCCATGGCATTTATTTATTTTTTCTTTTAATTTCTGCCCACTTTAAGGCATTCCTTTTTTGGGCTGTTTCATTTATTGTACCAACTGCTCATGGCCCTAAAGTTGCCAGGATCAAATTAAATAAAATTGTTACTTTCAAGGCTAATCTATGAAAGAAGAAAAATTAGTGGGGACATACTGTTATATAAATTCGATTAGAGGGGTAAAATGTATGATTTTAATAAATTAACTTCAAGGTTCTAAGTAGTTTTTTTTTTTAGTATTTTCCTAATTTCTTTGCTATGAAAGGAAACATCTCAAGTATAACTCTTCAAGAGCTAATGTATTACTAAGATTGAAGTCTACATTATGTAGATGGATCTTTGACAACTACATCTAAAGGAAAACACGGTTAGATTTGATATTATTAGCTCAAGTATTTAATTACATCATCTTGACTATCATCCACTGATTGGTTCAAATCGAAACCATTTCAGTTTTACATGCAAATGCAATGATCTTCCACCTTGTACCTTTGGGGTTGCATAAGTATTCGGTTGTTTATTTAATATGGATGGCGTCATTGTGGGCTTCTGCCAATCTGAAGAAGAGTACAAGCAATTCATGCACAAATTCAATTTCGTACGCTGGGAATGTCAGGTACACGGTGAAAGAATTGATGGGAAGAATTTATGGCTGATTTTGCATGCTGGCTAAGCTGGTTAATAATGGCTGTGGTGCAGAACTTGCTGCCATTTATGAGAAAAGCCGTGAGAGGCTATTTATGAAAGAGGCATGTACATAATGCAATTACCAACCTGCTGTGCAAGTCAAACAATGGAAAATAATTCTAGCATTGAGTTTCTGTTGAGGTTCACTTCTGTTACATTTTGCTATATTCAAGTTTTTTTGGAACTCTGCATTCGAGTTATTTTCGGTTTTTTGGTTCGCTGCATGCATGATGCCCTCTCAATTTCCATTACTTTTTTCCTTGGCCTTGCCAAGTTCGACAAGCATGGTCAAGAGAGCCTCGCACATTTCGCTGCAATCTGGCTCGTCAGGATTATTTTTACCTGAAGAGTAGACCATCCATGCATGATCGAGCTTCCTGTCTGGTCTGACTACCACAGAACCTGGAACTTCAGCATCGCATCGTGTTACTAACCCATCACTCTTCTCCCCATATCGGAGTTGCAAGTGGAGTGCTGACACAGCCATGGCGGCAGATAGAGGTATTACCACAGGAACCTGGCATCCTGCCCGGAAACCAGGATCCTCGATTCCAAGATATGGAAGTGGCAGCCAAGGAAGTTCAGCATGAGCTATTTGTGTCATTGTAGCAAGCACGCCAGGAGCGATGCTTGCCTCCGAGTGAAACGAGATGAGTGGGATATGCTTTGGAAGTTTGTGTTTCATGATAAACTCCCTTCTTTTATCGTAAGTCAGATCTTCCAATGCTCGAATATCACCCTGAAAATATAAGTTCGTAGATTCATGATCAGATTAAGAAAGTGAATTGAAATGAGAAGTCATGGAAAACTGAAATAAGAAAAAAAGGTCCAGAAGCCAAGGCTATGGTAAATCTTTTCCCAAAAGAAATTATGCAGAAACAATTGAGCAACTCTTCCAGAAAGATGGCAGCGATTCCAAATGAAAACCAAAGACGCTCCAAATGCAAAGCTTAGAAAAACATACATCAGGATAACTTCCATTTGAATCTTTTAAACATCTCATGCCGATGCAAATATATGGGTAGATTGCCCATGCTAAATTAGCAAAGGAATACCTTAATGAGCTTGCATACAAGAAGTTCCATTATTTTCCGGGTTTCTTTGTCAGCAATCTGGCCTTCACGGAGAATATCTGAAGCTATGGGTGATCCACCAAATGGGCTTTGCACCAAGGCCAGTCCGGCAACTTTATCTTTCAAGTCAGACCAGTACAGTGACAATGCAGCTGCAGCATCAACCCCACCCTTGCTGTGCCCCAGCAGCATCACACGTTTCCCAGAACCCCAGTAAAGTTCCTCAATATAATGTTTCAGCTCAGAAGCATTGTGCTCCACCGATGCCTTTATTAAGTATAGGAAGAATATACTTAATAAACAAATAAAAACATACAAATAAACCATGTGTTTTTTTTTTTTTTTGTTCATGCAACTTCTATAGGGCTTGATCCATCTTAAGTCTATTACCTCACTGTGGATTTTTGCAATGTGACATGCTAGACCCATCTTAGAAAAGAATCTCTTGGTTCCCACAAAATACAAGGGACCATGATTACTAAAAAGGCCTGAAAAAAATGAGAAGTTCATATTACAAGATTTTGCAAATGCTAGGTGTCAATTTAGCATAAACCATACTTCAACATCACGGTACGAAAATCCTTTGGAACCTGGTATTAAGAGATAAACGAATGAATTGGGAAGCGTGTGCTCTCCATCCCTGAACAGCAAGACCGAACATTGGAATAAGATTTATGCATCCATGAACTATCACGTAAACACTAACCATCCAAATCCCTGAGCTGTATGCAAAGAACGAGTAGTCCTGTTGGTTTTTGCACATAATAGCGTTTCTTAAATAACCACAATTTGTCACAGTATTAGGTTGATTTTGAAAGGAGGAAGAATTGCTTTTTGAAACTTAAGCGTAGAACCTATATAACTCTACACAAGATTGGTTTTGCATAGTTCAGATTTCAGAAAGCAATCACAAGCATCCACAGAAAAGTCATGTCCACCATGATTAAAAGGTTTCTCAAATTTCATAATGGAATATTTAGTACCTTATTCTTTCAAGCAGCTCTAAAAATCTAGCTGTAGCATCCTCCACAGGAGCCATCCCTGGTGTGCGTCGCAGCCATCCAATGTCATCAGATGAACCGACCAAAGTCTTGTGCACCCGAGATGTAATGCTGAAGAAGCCAAAATAGGTACAAGTATCATATGGGAACAGATGCACGTATCCACAAATTTAAAAGGGTAAAATCAGTGAAGGGAGATGTTTCAGTTTAAAAACTCCTCAAAGTCTTACGAAGAACATTTAGACTTTGTTTGGTTCAATTCTTTTGAGAAATCCATTTTATTTGCAAACATTCATTAGTAAATGAATTCTCATAGATGATTTTAGTCTAAAAACTTCATAATTCATTTAAACCAAATACAATAGTTTGAGATCCATAAATAAAACACTACCTTGAGAATGACACTAAAAGCTTATTGTGAAATGACATAACACAAATTACGGGAACAACCAAAAAAGGAAAAAGAAAAGGAGGGTGGTTCTTTAATTTAAAAGTTCACTTTAAAGAGCACAGACTATTTGCTTCACAAGATCAAACATCAAATTAAACCCATAAACCTAATGCTAGAATTTTGGAGAACATCCGCTTGAAAAGATTTTCTGTAGAATTTCAGGAAAAATTCAAATATAAGATTAGCTCTTAAAAGAACAGGGGCTATTCCACCAGTTATCTTGGAACTTTTAAGAATCACAGATTGTGTAACCACTTAGTTCAGCTCTCAAAAAAAAAATCATTAGCAAGATCATCAGCAAAAATAACTTCTCTTACCTGTGAACAAAAACTTGAGCATATCGGATATAATGGAATAAAGACCTCCAAGATGCCAAGGCCAACCTCCAGGCAAGTTGAAAACCAAACAATGGGAGCCTCAACCTATACCAAGTTGAAGAGAGTGTATCATGTAATGCATAGAAATGAATATGTAATAGTCCACAAGCATGACATGGAAGAAAAATAAAGTTTTTCATTCTACATTAAGTTCAACGCTCATGCAACATGCATTAAAGAATCCAAAGAAACATGTGCATGACAAGGATAATTATGACTGAACTATTCAAAAATTACTGAAGAACAATAGAAAGGGGATCCTAGAAGTCTATTCCAATGATTGCAGGAAATATATAGCTAAGAAGATAATGGTTTACAAGACACTCTTTTGGATGAAAAACAGGTTCATCGGTCACAAGATCAGAATACAATGCAAGGATAGTTGGAAAAACAACCTTCAGTTCCATTAATGATAAACAAGACTTAATATAGTCTATACTTGCAATCATAAGATTCTTATATCTTAGCAACAGTATGGAGAAATTGACGAGAATATATACTACCATTGAATAATGAAGGAGACCTGCCGATGACTGTAAATGGTTTTTACAATTTCGTATCTTGTATTTACAAATAATCCTTCCTCGGTGCCCAAACCTCTTCTTCTGCAGATTCCAGAGCGTGTATCATTAAAATTATGTCTGTGGAATGACAAGTAACCTTCCCCATCCAATAAACTATTATCAAGGCTGGAAGATCTTGAGTGTGATTCAGAGGAAAAGGCCGCCAGATTTTCTGAGCATCCATCAATTTCTTGGACTATAAGATCCTCTGCATGGGCAACATTCACCAAATACAGCCATCATTCCAAAGTATGAAAAAAAGAATAATTGATCATAATAAAGATAAATGGAACATAAAACTAATTAATGCAGAGATAAAAGTATGGTCAAGATAATAATTTGAGCTCAGAAAGTTGAAGGGAAAAGCAATGAATCAAAAGCTGTTGTTTAACAAAAAAGCAATGAATCAAAAGCCAATTTTGCAATAACAAATCACGTAACTAAAATTCAGATAACTTACCAACAAAACAAATTAATTGATGACATAAATAAGCAGCCAGTGCCACCAGAAACAAATCACGTAACTAAAATTCTGATAACTTACCAACAAAACAAATTAACCGGTGACGTAAATAAGCAGCCAGTGCCACCAGATGGGTGATAATATCATCTACAGACGAGCAGAATTCAGAAGAATCAATAAGAAGACTTGCGTTACTCACAGCATCAGAATGAGCCTGACAAGACAACATAATTAGACCTGGAAAACCTACCTGTAATATAAAACTTATGGAAGAAATCTTAGATGTCATCAATCATAATGCAAGTAAACATGACCAAGAAAATCCTTTTCATCAGCTATGAGTTCGCAAGTGGTGCAATTTCATATCAACTAAAGTGCAGATTACATCACTAAGAATCGTTTCATCAGAGTAAAAAGGGAGGCCAAGCAAGATCTGGAAGTTGGTACTCACTATTGAAGGAATATCAGATATATCTTCGTCAATGCATAGATCTCCCATCAGAAGTTCCTATCCTGTGATAATGCAAAATCGATATGATTTAGAGAAATAACGCATTTTTCCTCCGTCCTGATCATACAGAGTATTGCTGAAATCAATTGATTAGTGTTCATTTTTAGAGTTAGAGTTTTTAAGAAAGGGCCAGAAGCCTTTCACATTTCATGACATCTCCGATTAACGACAAAATAGAAGCTTTTTTTTATATCTCAGTTCAAGCTTGACAACCTCTATCAATTGATAGCTCGTTTCACATTAACCAGAAATCAAAGCAAGAATTAGACATATGGTAGTTTAACCAAATAAATGAAATCAAACACTGTCAAGTATCAATCTTCACTAAAGCAAAGAACATAAATAAAATTAACTATATACAAATTCAAAAAAAAAAAAAACCAATCAAATGGATTGAGCCAGAAATTATGAGAAACAGATAGACCGACTTACACAAAAGATAACCCAGAAACAAGAAACGCATAATCAATCCTTCAGAATCAAAAGCATGTGAAGATTTATGGAAGCAAAGGGTACCAACTAAAATAAATGCTACCCATTTCTTTAAATAAAAAGGGAGAAAACGGTAAAAAGAAATTTGAAACAAAGAATCTAACAAAGGGCAGTAAATAAATAAATAAATACAGTATATAGGGAATTGTAGCAACCGAATCAGAGAAAATTCATGGAAACGGAGAATGGGAGGTGATCGATAATTAAATAGCAATATCCTGCTCTGCCTTCACTGTTACTCTTGCTATGGCCCACCTTTTTCAGAATAAAATAAACAACAGAGTTGCGATCTTTCCCTTTTCTTTTATTACAAGTAAAATAAAAAAATCCTTCGAAAGAATCTGTTCGGCTTCGTTTTACATTATCAGAGATGGGTTTCGTGATGCCATGATAGAAATCTTGAATTTCTCAGAACAAAATAGCCAGCAGGATATCCGTTTTGAAGAATTCACTGAAGTTGGAGCTAACTTATTCATTCAATTTCATTAAAAACAAAAGATTTGTAAACGGTGAAATTAGGGTTTATGAGAGTTAGTGGGAAGTTATAAATTTATTATTGGCCTTTTAAGGGTAATAGTGGTAGATGGTCAGTGAAGCAAAGTACATAAGAGTGGGACCCGCTGCTGGCAGTGGATAAGAGTAGTATTTTTATTTGGGGAAATGTTGGAGACACGTGGCGATTTGGGACGAAACCTTCAGTGACTAATCACGTATGGACAAAATTTAAAAAAAAAAAACGATAGCTCCATCCCAGTTGTTCTAGCGATGGATGTTATGTCGTCCATGAGCATTTCCCTTCACTTATGCTATTTATTTAAAATATAAATATATAAATATAGTAAATATAAATATAAACTTCCTAGATATTTATTTACATAATATATTAAAATTATAAAATTATTTGTAATCTTATTTCATAATTTAAAATTTAAAATTTAAAATTCAATAATTTTACTGATAGTCTTTTTGTAAAAGTTTTTTTTCAAACAATAATTTATTAAACCATTTTTATGAACTAATTTTATCTAATATTTTTGGGATTTATAATAATATAAATGTCAATTTAAAACTATTATTAATTTGAAAATTCATTGACAATCAAATATTAATTTTTTTTTCTCATAAGAAAATAAGGAATGAAGTAGATTAGTTCAAATCAATGTTTAAATTATTGGAGAAACGTTTCGCAAGCTTACATTGCCAATATAAACCCTAAAATTTTAGAATTCTTTTACAAGAAAATAACAGTTTGACACAAATATTTACAGAGGCTAACTGTTGCTGAGATTTATACATCACCCGTCCTTTAACATGTTGTGTCTGAAATTTGGCAAGCCCTTCTCAGAGCTTGACAGGACATGTCCTGACGAGAAACTTCCTTTTAACAGATTCACACCGCCCGTTTCGACTGTTACTGTTTTCATCTTGCATTTCTACATCTGCCCTTGATTTCCGGATTGACGATCATTATCTTGGTTTTATCTGATAAACTCTGTTGTACCATATAGAATGAAGGGTCATGTGAAAGAGATCATACTTCTGTGGATTAGGATGCCATAAGAAATGCCGCTGGACCTTCCTCACCCCAAGTTGCATTTCCAGATACTTTTCTTTTGGTACTGATTGCAGTATTTCTTTCAGGTTCGGAATGTCTTTCTCGGCAAGGATCAATGAGAATGCCCCCCAATCAAAGACTTCAAAAAACGGTGGCACGAAATTATCAGATATAATTACCGGTACACATTCGTAAAAGATGGCTTCGACTACCCTCGGACTATTGACCTCATAACCCTTTGGACAGATACAGTACTTGCTGCTCTTCATGTGTTGGATGTAATTCATTTTGCTGGCAACACCAGCAGGCATTGGACCGAAAATTTTCATCGAGGGGTCTTTGTCTTTCCAGTGTTTCAACAAAATTGGTCTCAGATAGCCGTGCATGCTTCCAGCATAGAAGGCGAGAATATGCCGCTGAGAAGGGGGCTTTCCTCCAAGGTCTCGGAGAGGATTTCTGGCAGACCGGACATACGTTTCAGGAAGTGACACATCCCTCCCTATTTTGAAGCCCGTAGTAACATCAGCATTGCAGAGGGCTTTGATGCAATGTTCCATATGGTGCCTTGTTTCATAAGGAGCCTGTAGCCAGCAAAAAGCAAACAAATAACAAATCATATTATCATGTGTCAGTGACAAGCCCTAACATGATCGAGATTAAATTAATGAGAATTTTTATTTGATGTCATCTTTCATCCTCCAGGTCCAATTTAATTTAATAGGTATTAACAGTACTGAAAAGATGATTGATTTGATGGGGAGAATACCCAATCATGGCAAGCTACAAGAAAATGATCTGCACCATCAGTTCTGTTCCAGAAAGGATATTTTGATGCAATTTTCTCCGAGTACTCTTTCAAATATTGACGTAGATTTGTCCTGTTATGAGAGTTACGCACGTAAAGGGCGTACTCCAGCATTCGAGAACTAAATGGCATGTAAAACAAGTGAGCCCTCCGAGGGTCCTTCACAAGAAAATGTTTGTTCCCCTGCATCAGTTTCATAAACCATCCCTCTGAGGCATACAGTCCCTTCATTATTGGTAGGTGAAAGATAGGTTTCTTTCCATCTTTATAGATGTAGACCTTAAGTGTGCGTTCCATAAGCTCGTAACTCCTGAAAGTTTAATTTCAAATAGCTTTTAACCAAGCAAGTTCCAAAAATACATATAACAAGTTAAGAGAGACGCAACTCAAACCATAAAAGTGATGCATCAATGTAACGTTGCCCATGAGATTTTCATGTTCTTTTAATCATGATTCATCTATGATATTTTGGAAGCATTTTAAACGGAGAATTGAAAAACTCAATGACCTAGATCAAATGAATTTGGATCTAATTCATAAAATGCTTCCAGAATATCTTAAATGAATCATTATTAAAGGAACATGAAAATCTCGTGGCCAATATTACGTCAGGCATGGTTCAACAACATTAGCTGATCTGTCCACAAAATTTCAAGAAGTTGCATTGTGCTCTACTCTGTCAAATTCCCTTTCAAGTTAATATGGCAAATTGATAGCTGCGTAAAAGTTGAAAATCTCAGCAGCTCATTCTCATATGCTCAAGCGAAAGAACACCAGTTAAATAACTCTGATTTTTGGTCATCTAAACTTGCCATTTGGTTAATGATAAAATTTGACAGAAAGTAGCTGCCAAAAAATATTTATCTTCTCAAGGCATTTTTCAGTTTTAACAATATCATGCAGCCAGAAGCACTTGGATACGGGAAAAGTTGTTCTAGTGCTTAACTATATCCTAAAATCATCGACTGAACACCATAAAATTGTCACAACAGCTTATTTATGCTTCTTAGCTTCAAAGCTTACCATGAAGTAGAAAATTGAAGGAAAAGCTGTACAGCGTAAAAAGATTTAATTTCATTCAAGTACATGCAGTAAATTATGATTACCTTTTAAACTTGGAAACATTTCTAAAGAGAGGAGCATAAAGATCTCTATCATTTACTGCAAGAGGAGCATTTTCAATCTGCGTCCTTGCTGCCAAAATCTCTCGGTCCCTTGGAGAGGACCACCTTGGTCTCTACAAGCAGAAGCAGTAAGAGTAAGATCTCCAGCTCCAGATGGAGCTTAAATTCAAAATTTGATCAATTACATAAGAACTACTACCATGGCACGAGAAGACCGGCGATGCCGACTTAATATGCGGTTCATCTCATGTACCAATGTTATGGATTTTGGAGGCATTTCACACCTCATCCTTTTCCTGCCAGGTTTGACAGAATCATTTTTTGAAATAGCAAAGGCATTTTTCAAGATAGAAGAACCACGAGACGAGTTTCCACCAGATCTCAAATTGCTGATGTTTCTCGACATGGTTATAGCCTGAGATTCTACTGGAGTTCTAAAACTAAAATTTTGATGCCCCAACTCTTTCTGCAGCAGATTTTTGTCTTCATTTAGAATATTGCCTGGCATAACGTTACGACTTGGTTTCATGTTTTGAGCAAAAGGGATATGATTCTTAGCTACACTGGTTGGTCCCTTGCTAGAATTTTCATTTATACCCAGGAAATCATCATCATCATCTCCATTCACGACCTGCTCAATAGGCTTATCCATATCCTCTTCATCAGAAACAAAACCATCAATATCTCCATCATTATCCACCGCAAGCGGAAGACGGTTGTCCATATCTTCATCATCTGAGAGAAAATCATTTTCAGCATCTTCCCTTTTTTCCCCATTTAGCCGGTTATCATGACTAACATTTCGACTGGGAAAGCCACCATCAAGCTTAGAACCATTACTAAAACTCGTAGTATCAACTGTAAGAGGATTCCTAACTATCGCAGACTTAGTGGAAGACTGTAAAATCGGAAAACTCCTACTATCAGAAATAGGATCATTAGTGTTAGGCAACAATGACCTAAGAGCATTTCCATAGGGAAGCAATAGAATCTGAAACAGCAAATGAGTGACAGCCACCGCTCCAACTAGAAGAATCCATCTTCTGGTTTCAAGTTGGCGTAGCTTATGAAAATGCAATCTCCGCTCCATTATCCCCAACTACAAAGAGCAACACAGAAATCACTCCATCAAAAGCTTCAATTTCTTTCCAAGATACTGCATAATTACCATAATACGGAAAATTTCAAATCAATTGCAAAAGTATACTCGCAGATTCACAATTCAATTGCCAAATTCAGGACTATAACCAACAGACAAAAAAATCAAACAATAGAAAAGTATACTCGCAAACTCACAATTGAATTGGAGCTGATACTAATATCGTCGAATCCAAACAGAACAGAAGAAAAACCCTTGCTAAACATAATTCAAACAGCACTGAAACATGAATAAGGAAAGCTAAAAATATCCAAACCTCAGCAGCTTGCAAACATCAAGTTCGATCTTCTCTTCTTCCCAGTAGCTTTACTGATCGCTCTAACCGCATAGACCTTTGACATTGTTCAAATTTTTATCAAAAAACAAAAAAAATCAATTGCATTAAAAGAAATCCAAAGAACAGTTCCTCATTCATTTCTACTTCTTTTTTCTCTTTTAGTGAGAATCTTTTACCAGATTCATTCGTCTGAAATAATTTATTCATTAAAGAAACAATAATTACCAGCGTGTTCTTGCTGATCGTCATTATTGGATGGATATTTTACAAGCTTTTAGTAAATGGTTTTTATTTGGACTTTTTCGGTAATTGGCTTTTTGATTAACTCATTCTTTATGCCATTAATCAGCGGTGGGACACTCGACAGCGAACCGGTGGGGCCTGGCCATCATCCACGCGAGAGGACAGTTATTAGGCCAAAAACGTCACCGTTTTAGCCAACCTACGGTGTCAACGGACTTGCTTCAAAGGGTCTGTCATTTTTATACCGTTATACTCCGGCGTCGTGATGAGAATGAAGCCGGAGAACAGCGAGAAAGGGCTGCAAATCCAACTCCACCACGAAGAAGACATACGATTTGCATTACAATGTTCTTTGAAAAATTATGGAGTTGAATTTCTGAATTTATAGCACAGCATCTCTGAGTCCGATATGTTGACTACTCCTCCAGCCTCTACTTTACCTGCCATCATCGAAATGTTCTTATAAATGTTAATTGTTAATCTAAAAATAATTATATTTTAATATTAACATTAATCTTTATCAAATATCAATTACATAAAGTTTTATTTCAAACCAAATATTACATTTATAATAAAATAAATTAATTTAATATTATTAATTGATTATAAAATATTAATTGATTTTAGATATATTTATGTTAAATATAATAAATTATATTAATCATATCCATAAATAAAAAATTTTCTTTTTTTATGTTAAGAATGAAATGGTCAAATATATTTTTTTGATTATATTTATTCATACATATTTAATTATATATATCAATCGAATTATCATTGGTGTAATAAAATAATTAACCATAAAAATAAATTCAAATTTATTTTTTATTATATTTACGATGATTTTGTATTTAACTAATTTATTTTGCGGATGCTAGTGAGTCTAGTTATAAATTTTTATACTATATATACTTAATTAATTAATGATAATATAAATTCAAAATATAATTAAATAAATTTTTATTTAATTTGAAGAAAATTATGAGAATGATATGTTACATGATTAATATAATATTATCATGCAACACAAAAAAAGAAATTATAATTTTATTAATATTTAAAAAAATCATTTATTGATATAATGTTTGTTCCTTAACATTGTATAGGATGATAATTTGTGACGGTTTAATTAGTATTTTGGAGAATTATATAAATAATATATTTTAAAGTTCCATTATGATCTATTAAATAATAATTTAAAATTTTAAATATAATATAATATAATTATAATATGGTGTAATAAAATTTATCAAAATTAATAAATTGATAATAGTTGATTTAAAAATAAATAAACTAATATAATATCAATAAGGTAAATGAAAATAGCTGATAAATCGAGAATATATGAATTTGATATAATTTTAATATAAACTACTCCAAGTAGTTTGACATAATTATATTAAATATATATATATATATATATATATTATAATTAATTATATTTATTAAAAAATATGATATTATTTTTTTTATAATACATGCATCCGTACATCACGCAGGCAACGGCTCATGTAAAACTAAAATGGTATGCACAAATATTCTTTTAAGAAAAATAAATAATTTTAAAAAAACGTGGTTTTGAACATCTCTCTCTCTCTCTCTCTGTCCCTATCTCTTCCCATTTCATTTCCTCCTCTTCTCATCCCTCGCTTGGCCTGTGGTTTGGTCCGTTCTTCCTCTCTATTGATCCTGGTATGTGTTCTTTTTCCCCTTTTGTTGATTGAATTTTGATTCTGGGTGCTTACAGACATGAGCATTAATGGGTGCTCTTTCAATTTTATCGGTTTTTTTTGGTAAGGGTGGATCTGATGGTTTCTATTTGGATTCAATCTTTAACTCATTGAAGTAGTATGTGGAAGTCATTTTGTGGGTTAATGACTATTGGGAGTTTATGGTGCTTTATGTTTCTGCTCTGTTCTGTTCTGTTCTGATTTCTGGTTTTATCAAAATGAAACATCTTTGACGTTATCTGGTTGCTTTCTGTTAATTTGATCGAGTAATCTTTGCTCTAAGTTGTAATGATCTACAGTAGAATTTAAGTTCCTCGTAGATTGAATTGAATTCGGATTTTAATGTTGTTTATTGTTCACTCTAACATGTGGTGACCTCCTGGAACTTTTGCTTTCTCTTTTTCCAGTCAAAATTCCTTCACTAAGATCAATTTTCTCTTTAGGTCAGATTACTTGCAGATAATGACCTCTGCTTCTAAGGTTTGCCTCCACGTACTGGGTTACAATGTGAAGGGTAGTCTATGCAACAGAGAACTGCAAGAGTTCCTAGTTGTCCAGGTTGATCTGTGTTAGGAGCTAACATGGAGGATGAAAATGGCCTTGAGCTTAGCCTTGGTCTGGGTTGTGGAGGATCATCTGCAAAATCCAAAGATAAAGATAGTGGTCCATCAGATATTAGGACAGAAGAAGGTGACAGGGGCAATAAGTTGGTAGATGATTTCAAAAATTTCCTTCATGGTGGTACCCAGAAGCCGGATTCGAGTACTGGGTCTCAAATAAATGATTCGGTGAAGCCACATGAGAACTTCTTGAATGGCTTGTCTGGGACCAATTCTGATGCTGATGGTGATGCTTCAATAAATTTAAGCAACAAAGGGCTCTGGGTTTCTAGCAGCAACAGACCTGTTGAAGTCGAAGATGAGAAAAAGCTAGAAACTGGTAATAAACGGAAAATTTTATTTAATGACATGAACAATCACAAGAAGCATGAGAGGGATGCTAATCTTTCTGATTTACATGACAAGAAAACATCACATATTTCCATAATAGAAAATGGGTCTACGCCTGTAAATGAAGATATTGGAGAGTCTGAAGTAGAGGGTTCAATTGGCTCCAAGCGTTTTACTGGAGCTGGTGTTTCTTCTGAGGTTCAAAAGGAGGCTCATCGGTTTTTCGCATCCAGACCAGCAGACTTACAAGGGCAAAAGAGGCCCAATGGTTCATCAGAAAGTGAGGTTAAGCATGGGAACTTGAATTATGGAGTTCCATTCTCAATCGAACCTTCCAATGTCATGAATGTGCCGTATCCATTCCCAGCGAGGGAATCAAATTTTAATGGTGCACCTGGAACCTCCGGCCATCCTCTACCAGGGACTCAGTCTGTCAATACTGGAAATTTACCAGTACTTTTTGGTTACTCACCTGTCCAACTTCCTACGTTGGATAAAGATTACTCGTGGGGATCGGTTTCTCATCTTCAACAATTCCACTCTTCCTATGCTGGCAGAGGTCCATCAAACTCGGATAAGCAAAATGATGGAGTGAAGATAGCTCCAGGTTTTTCTTTGCTTTACACTCTTTCTCTTGATCATATTAAATTTTCTTCTTGACTAATCGTCGAAAAAGCTCAACTAAACCAAGTACGAGTCCAAAATAGTTTGTAGAACAGTCTCTGTTTTTGAAAACTTTCTATAGCTCGAAATGGGATTTCATTTTAACGGTCTTTACATTTTTCCTTTTTCATGTGGCAGCCATGCAAGTAATTTCATGCAATGCATCTGAGGCTACACTCTATGATGAGAGGACAAGAGAACGGATCAAAGGTGATGGCAAACAGCATATTACAGAAGAAAGCTCTTCGCATACTGAAGACGATGTCAAAGGAAGCAGCATGAATCTCAGGGCAAAAGATGCCTCTGGGTCATCATCAGCACCACCAGAAGGTTGCTCTTTGGACTTTTCTGCGATAAAGCCTGGAATAGCTCCTGGCGTTAAATTCGGGGGTTGTGGTTCCTTTCCAAATTTACCTTGGGTTTCTAGTACAGGCTCTGGCACGAATGGCAGAACAATTTCTGGTGTACCATACAAATACAGTGCGAACCAAATCAGAATTGTCTGTGCCTGTCATGGTTCCCACATGTCACCTGAGGAGTTTGTGAGGCATGCAAACGGAGAGGATGTTAATCCGGAAAATGGCAGTAATTTAGCTTCAATCCCAAGTAAGAATCCTGCTGCCTCGGCACAGAGCTAAATATCACCATTTCATTTCCTCTACATAAGCTATAAAAGATAGGCCTCTGGTTATAACCCAAACCAGGTTTAAGAGCCTCCATAACAAATACAGGTTCCCTCCATATCTTTTGTCCTCTATTTGCTTGTTTATGTGTTCTAATCAGCTTAGTTAAAATGCTATATCCGCATGTAACAATGTTCTAGCATTGATAATATCTGTTTCATAGCTAAACGTCTAATCCCTCTGTTCTTGTAAAGAAATAGATGCTTTCATGCCTACTACACAAATTTGGCTTTCATTCATGGGTTTTTCCTTCTAACATGTAGCCTTAAGGTTAATCTATTATTTTGCTGCAATAAGATAAAAGTACATGCATGTTCAAGGATGTAATAAACTATTATTTTATTATCATATGTACTTGTCTAGATCTGACTTATATTCACCTTCATAAAATTTTATATTTATGTTAAAAATATATGATGCTTAAAAAAATAAATATTTCTTTATTTACAAATATTTTAAAATTTATCATTGTTTCATAAATTGTCATCCTCATCGGAATCTTCTTATGTCTATTATACATAGAACACAACTCTTTTATCATTTTTCATTGAATTGGAGCAGTTGCCATAGTGTATAAACAAAGCAATCATCCCCAAGAAAAAACTAAACTAAGTGACCATAATTTGAGTTTACTAGTCGTGTTTGGATTATATCAATTTATGGGTATAATAATTGAGATTTTATGGATTGAATTTTAGAACTTTAGGTTAGAAAGGTTTAAAGGTTCAGATATCAGATCAAGATAAACATGATCTAACTTAAAAATCATATTATAAATGATCTAGATGAATATTTTTTTGAATTATATGTGATATGTCAGATTTAGGAGCAGCATTTGAAATTATCACCCCAGCTCAGACCTGTATCAGAGAAGGAAAGATATCGTAATTTTGATGAATGTATTACCTGTACATTGACTTTAGAACTCGTGGATGAACCTAATCTCCATGTCCGCAAAAACTGCCGGATTTCGAGTAAATTGTTAGGTGGGTAGCTTTATTCCATACAAAGATGGATCGGATGGGTTGGTTCCTTGTGGTTTTCGTGTAAAGGAACCGAGTCAACTCGTTTTAACCAAAAACATGAACCTTGATTTATTGCTCTTGTCCTTGTTGACCATTTTTGCTCTACAATTAACTCTCGATGCGCAAGATTTTGCCATACCCATTGCCATGCCTATTTTGTTTCTTTCAACCTAATTCAAACTCATATATTTTTCTCGTATCAAAAAAATAAATAAATAATTTCACTTACTTTTCTAGATAGCAATTAAAGATATACAATGTTATCTATCCATATATATGATTTTATGAATTTTAATATAATAATCCTAAAAATAAATCAATTATAACATATCGATATTTATATGTATATTTAAAAATGTTGGTTTACATTGATCTGATATTAAAAAATTCATATAAAAATTATTATTTTTTTCCAATAAATGTGGTTAATATTCATAAAATAATAACAGGTTTTGACTAGAGATCTACAGGTTGTATGGGCTTTAATAAATAAGTAAAGACACTCGTGATTTTGTTCCAAGAGTTTGCTTTCAGCTTTGTTGTAATGCATGCTTGTGGGGGAGCTATTGCCCGATGCTATGATTTCATCTCTTTCCAATCCCTATTAATTTTAACTATCCACCCGTATAATTATGACATATTGACAATATTAGAATCATAAATTAAAGAGATTTTTATTAATTATAAAATATCGATAATGTTTATTAATCTTAAGATAAAAATTTATATAGATAATAACTTAATAAAAAAATAATATATCAGATTTATGAATAATAAACTTAAATTAACTAAAAATATGGATTATTTATTTTTTATTTATAAAATTTATCAGAAAAATAAAACTCGATTCATAAGCAAATAATAAAAAGAGATTAATGTATATAACCATGGATAAAGTGATACTACCTTCATAACTAATTGCATAATTTGAATATTAAAATAATTACCCATCAATCAATCGACCTTTTCTTTTCAACAGATATAATTTTTTTAAAAAAATAAAAATTCCTCGAAATGAATAACTAATATTTATTATTAATCCAACAGGAATCGAACCCGATTTAAGAATTTAAAACTAGAGATGAATGAGGAGTTATTGACTTTGGGATGTTTTTATAATGCAACTTGACATTGACTTTTTTAATTGAGAGTGGTTACAGAATAACCCTCTAAAACTGAAAATGACATTGGTGAAATCTTCCCTCTCAATCTTATTTATTACACAATTATCCAGATTTTTAACATATGTACCATATCACTCCTATAAACCATAAAAATATGCTTCAGTTATCCTCTCTATAAGATCTCTCTCTCTCTCTCTAAAAGTGCCAAAACTTGCATTAATGGTGATAATAATTGTTAGTGCCCTCCATATCTATTATTTTAATCAATAAAAAAATCATTATCTCTGACAATAAAAAAAAGCAAAAAATGAAAAAAGGTTACCCTTATTTTTATTTTAAAGAAATTCTTATATAATTATAGTATTTATTATTGTTGATTATTAATATGAAAATAATAATTTATATTTAATAAAAATGAATATGTATTATTATATTATTAATAGTTCTATAATCTCATCTAATAAATTATATTTATATTAGTTAATTAAAGCTACATATAAAAATATGAATAGGAAAATGGAAGTTAGAAAGGAGGATAGAAAACTTCCAAACCAGTAATTTGGGTGATTGTGCTTTTTTGTTTGTTTTCTTTTCTGGCTTGACACTCCAGTTTTACTCCAAAAAGAAAATGCAAAACCATGTCAGAAAGGCAAATGGTGTAAAATGATACATTATCAATACAAAATAATTGAATAGAAAAGCTTATATTATAATGTTATGTAAGCATTAAAGTAATGTTTTCTGAAATTTGGACATACAAAAGAGAGCCTGTCTTGCAAGAAAGCCAAGTAAACTGACAAACAAGATTCATACTTTTTTATATAGTGATTTATTAAAGGGGGAGTTGTACATAACAAATCTCATCTATATCACTGTTGCTTCATTGACTCCGAAAAAGATATATATTAGGATAATATGTAGAATTGTTTTTCCCTTGTTTCTTGATATTAATATTGTTAAGGAATGTTTTCAAGGCCCAGATGCTGGCCATGGATCCATTAGTTCGTTCGCTGATATTGCATCTTTTGTTGGTGTTCTTCTTCGTCCTTCCTGTTGGAGCACAATTCAATACGATCGAAGTAGAAAGGCCTCCGCAAGATGCTGGCACGAATTTCCAGCCGAGTCTTGCGGTTGTTATCGGAATTCTGTGTATCATGTTTTCTTTAACTTTTATTCTTCTTGTCTATGCTAAATTCTGCCACAGAGGAGCTTCTGTTCATGGAGACTCTCCTGCACTTGCACGCTCAGGGTCGAGATACTCGGGAATTGACAAGACGGTCATTGATTCTCTTCCTTTCTTTAAGTTCTCTTCATTGAAAGGATCGAAGAAAGGGCTCGAATGTGCTGTCTGTTTGTCGAAATTCGAAGATATTGAAGTTCTTCGGTTGCTGCCTAAATGTAAACATGCTTTTCATGTTAATTGTGTCGATCAGTGGCTTGAAAAACACTCGAGCTGCCCTCTTTGCAGGTGCAAAGTTAGTGCTGAAGATACCACAATCTTCACTTATTCCAATAGTATGCGGTTCTTGAGAGGTCAATCCGATCTTCAAGACGATTCCAACGTAGAATTATTTGTTCAGAGAGAGGAAAGTCGACATGGGTCTTCGAGATTCAGCATTGGAAGCAGTTTTCGAAAGGTGTTTAACAAGGATGATGATGATGAAGAAGAAGACATTCAAGCATTGATCCAAGAACAAAAAGAAGAAGAAGCTGATGATGGGTCTGATTCTGATGATAATAAAAAATCTCTTCACAAATTCAATCACAAGATTTTTATAGCAGATCATGTTGTCCTCAAGAGTAGATGGAGTAATGTAAGTTCTTCTGATCTCATGTTCTTGAATTCTGAAATGCTTCAGGTTCTATCAAGCAACAGGTTTTCTTCTTCCCTTGATCTGGATTCTGACAATGACCAACTCACCACCAACGAAAGCAATACCCAAATGGTGAAGATTAAACAAGAAATGGACAAGAAAAAATCATTCGAAAGCAAATTCAGCAGCTTATTATACCCTCCAGATTCATTTCCAGGAAACCCATCTTCATCATCAGATCCAAACAAGATTCCAGGTGAAAAAACGTCAAGCATCATAAATTCAGCTGACAGAAGATCAGTATCCGAGATAACGGGCCTTTCAAGATTCAGAAATTTGAGTATCAAGATTACAGGAAGAGGGCCAAATTCAGATGAAAACGACGGAGAGGAGTACAGACTGAGGAGATTATGGTTGCAAATTGCAAGAAAGACAGTCCAATGGTTCGCTAACAGAGAAAAGACAACAGTAGTTCAACAAACCCAGAAGAACACAAGACAAACATTACATGTATAACAACAAGATAGGTTTCTGTCTCTCTTTTTCCTGTTTTTCTTGTTTTTTTTTTTTTTGCTTGGGAATTCAATTAGTGGCTCTTGAATTTCTTGATATTCTGAAATTAGCCAAAAAATAATCAAAGAAAGCTACTCTTAATGTAGATAATCAGTTGTAAGCTTCAACTTCAATACACATTTCATTTCTTCTTTCCTTTTTTCCAAATTTTTCTTTTAAAAAACATAAACTATCCCATCCACATTTACAATAATAGAAATTCCAATTCCAACTATTCAATTATAATGTAATTATCCCTTTCATTTTTATTTTTATTTTTATTATCTACCATTTTAAATATTTAAATTTTAAAATAATTAATTATATTTTTTACTATATGAATGAAAAGACAAAGTTGTAAACAAAATGGGGAAAGGGATGGATGATGAAGGTGCTTTAGCCAAATAGTGAAGCTGAAGATTACAGTGATTGTTTTCCTAATCTCTCTTTATAAAAGCATCAATCGTGTTTTCAAAAAGAAATAAAGAAAAGATCAATCATGCCCCATTATCAATCAAAATTTGGTCATCGAGAATCCTAGTAAATAAAAGGAAAAAAAGATATAAACAAATTTTTATTAATTAAAGTAATAATAATTTAATCATATATATATATATAATTTATACATTTATATTATATATTTATATTTAATTATTAATTTACATTGTTGATTTTTACAATACATGATTTATTTATAATTTTTTAATTTTAAATAATTTATTTTACAATTTTTTAAAAAATTCATCTATATTCAAATATCATAAAATTTAAAAAAATTTTACTTAATAATAAATAAATAAATGAAGTTCATTCAATGCATTTATAATATTTTTAATTTATAAAAATTTAATATATATTAAATATCATAAAATTTAAAAAATTTAATTCAAATTTGACTCAATAATAAATAATAAATAAATGAAGTTCAATCAATGCATTTATAATATTTTTAATTTGTAAAAATTTAATATATATTAAATATCTATATTTGATAAATATAAATATTTCATAAATATATTATTTATTTAAGATATTTATAAAAATATTATATTTATAAACAATACTTAGTCGATCGTTATTACCGTGAAAATGACTTATTTGAGTTATTTGCTGAAGATGTAAATATTTTTATCATTAATAATTAAAAATTACATTAAATTTGAACCACATATTTTATCATGTAATTTAATAATATTTTTATATTTTAAAATGTATTTTGATAGGGACGGATGTGTACATGTAAATATGTATTAATAATAAATAATTTATTATAATGCATTTAAAATGTAAATAAAAAATATAAATTTAAAAAATAATCCTATATTTTTGCTTTCTTAGAATAATTATATTAAATTGATATAGATTTATTAATGCTTAAAAAAATAAAAATGCAAGAAACTAGTGATTTTTTAAATATCATATTAAATGTTATATTTTAAACATAATATAAATAATATATTTCAATAATATTATATCTCATAATTATATATATATATATATATATATATATATATAATTTGATTGGTCAAATAAAATATTTATTCAAATATAAATATTTTAAAAATATTTATTTTATTTAGTTATTACTGTGTCTTCATTGTGCATTGATTATTGTGAGCCTAACAACATCAATCAAATAAAAAAATTTCCCAAAATAAACAAATAAATAAAATAAGAAAAAAATTAATCTCTCTCCACTTAATTACACATTTAATATTTCCTTTATAAACATTAAAAAGAAAATTTGAAATCTCTATGAATTTGGAACGACAATTTTTCATATTTGACTTATGTTAATTTATGAATTTATGAATATAATAAATATAGAATCAGTCTAAATATAATTTGAAATATTAATTATATTGAAAACTTTGAAATTAAATTTAAATCTAATCTGAATTTGACATAAATAATTTAATATAATTAATTTATGTACTATATAAATCGACTTAAACATGAAATGATCTATATAATATGAAAATAATATGATTAACTTATAAAAAATAAATTAAAATAACATCATTTTAAAAAAATTAATAAATCAAATCTAATATAATAAAATTTGATAAGATCTAATTTATAAATTTTATTTTAACTAAATTAATATATCAATTCATAATATAATATAATGTAATTGATTTAATATTTAATGAATTATTTTATTTTTTATAATTATATGATGAAAATTAATAAACATATAATTCTTTTAAAAATCGAATGATTCATGAATAATCGAGAATTTGGCATATGAATCCAACCAAACGTAAGCCATCGGAGATATAAAAATCGATCACAAATATTAATTAATTTAAATTCAGTAAACTCATAGCTGCCAAATTCATTTAATGGAAATGTGATCAGCCTTTAGGGGTAGGTGGATGCTTGTGTCCATTAATTTAAATTTGATATTTGATATTAATTATTAATTTAATTTTAATTTTATATGATTTATTTCACATGTTATATATGTCCACTTAATAATTCATATAATAAGAAAATGATTTAATTAATTTATACAAATAAGATTAAAATAGTATAATTTTAAAGAAAATTAGCAAATGAAGTCATAACATAACATAATTTATATTATATTAATAAGAAATAAATTTAAATCCATTTTATTTTGTTTGATGCTATGTAAAAACATTGTGACCCTAATGAGGCCGAGGGTTTGACGTAAGGGGTGATGAAGCCGATTGTTTGATTGATTTTAATTAAATAAATCCATGAATGGGATCATATCATAATCTAAAGGCTGACGCATCTCAAATTGTTTTTATTTGAATAAAGAGAAGGCCAAGTTGTTTGTGATACGTAATTCCTTTTCCACTCATTACCCTAAACTCACCATCCAGTTAAACCTTTTTTATTCCTATTAAATAAATATATATATATATATATAAATAGTGTAACTACCGACTCCAACCGTATTAATACATCCTTTATCTCTCTATAATATTATATTAAAAATAATCAATATAATTAACTTGAATGTATCTAAAATATGTGTGCATTTCTCCTGATGATCCCTTTTTTTTATTTTTAAATGTTGATTTTGCTTATTTTATTAATATTATTAAAATCATTTATTTATATTTAAATAGAATGAAGAGAGCATAAAGGTAAATCTGTTTTACTTTTTGAATCTGAATTTTACACTCATGGTTGATATTTGTTTGTTTGTTATAAGGAATAATTTTATATAAATATCCATTAATATGGGTTTAAGCTATTAAGATTTTACAAAGGAGAAAAATCTTTCAATTAATTGAATTTTAATATTATTATTTAAAAAAAAATATTAAAATTTGATATTGATAAGATGTATATTAATTATTTTATAGAAAATATAAATGAATAAAATCATAATCGAATATTATAAATATTCATATAAGTTAAATATAGTATAAAATTTAGATATATATATATATATATTCTCTAACACTTATTTTGAAAAAATTGACAATATTTAAGCTTTTATAAATGATATCAAAGAGTTAAAGTTATGGATTTGATTTTTAATCAGAGTAATCAATATAAAAAGAGATTATTTACGAGATATATATTAATTATTTTAGAATAACTATTGGTATAAATTAAATATTTTATAAAAATTAAAATATATACTCTATTAATATCAATTGATTTTCCTTAAACTCTAAAATGATGGATTAGATTAAGAAAGACCCAAATCATTTTTTTAATTAAATTAACATTGATTAATCTAAATATAATCCTATATGAAAAATGGGGTCAAATAGGAAGTGGGATGACAACGTTAGCATCAACAATCATAAAACCCTTTATTTAGTTCGATAACTTGAGTAAGGCAATTGTAGCAATTTGATTGGGCAGATTATATGGAATAGGACCTTTGTTCCCCATCACTAGTCCAGTCATTGATCTACTTTGTTGTAGTGGGAAAGAAACTTTATATGAACTTTGAATGAAATGATTCATTGAAAGTTTAATACAAGAGGAGGAAATCCTAATTTATAATTATTATTATTATTTTAATGAGTTCTTTTTGGGAATATGTTGGACAGATGCATGCAAAGGATCCATGATTCATGTTATTGTTCATAATGCACACCTTCATGTCCCACTTCCTCATTAGTGCTTTCTATTTTTTTGTAATTTTGTTTTAATTGATGCTTTTGGAATGATATCATCATGCTTTTCTCAATCTTCATTTTAGCTTCATCTTTGAATTTAAATTGAACCAACCATAATTAGATAGTGCTAATCCATTATTAATTTGATAAAAATTAAACTATATTATAAATTTGATATAAATATAATTTATAAATAACTGATATAGGATAACAGTTTCGTAGTATAATTTCCCCCGGTCCTAACCTGACAATCCTCGGTACAAATCTGATTAGGACCGGCGGAACCAACACCAACCCCCTTCTTCATCAGATTATGAGCAGTTATATCTCCAGAGACTTGGAACCGACTTCAGCTATTCCCAAAACCCGTGGAATTTTTCCTTGGAATCGAGGAAAACTACAGAAACCTGTAATGCCAATGCTCAATGTAAAGCATATAGAGAGACAGAGTAAGATATGGGTCTGTTTCAAGCAACCAAATAGAAGCCACCAATCCACCTTACCAAGAATGTAAATGAGGACAAGAAATTATTTGGCTGAGCCTGTCAACTAACAAAGGCAGCAGCCATTGGAAGAAGAATATGGTGTAAAGCTAGAAAATTTCATTTCCAGAAGAACATAAACCCCTCACCCATTTACACATGCGTATTTACATAAGCCTAAGAACACCCAAAAAAGGAAAAAAAAAAAACAAGGGATCTTATGTTGCCCCAAAAAATTTTCTTAGCCGACCTCTCTGTTGAATCGGTTAGTACAACTACCCATATGAGATGATCCACCATTGTCATCTACGCCCTTAACGACAAAAGAATATATAAGATTCCTGCAAATTTTGGACTTGCAGCTTATCGACAGAGTGTCAGATTCCTGGGTTCCAATGGTTCGATCAATGGCTATACAATTTATCTTGCTAGGGATCAGACATCTCCATTCTCCTCCAGGAACAGGCAGGGGACCGAGTTAAATGCTATGTTTTCTTTACCAGTCATCAAGCCATTCGGGGACATTGAGATCGTCTTCATCTCTAGATGGAGAAAATGAAGAAAGGGTGCAGTCCTCATGATGAATTTCCATATGTTGGGTAATCCGTGATAGTACATCATGAGGAACAGGAAAGCTACCATCTCTAATCCCTTTCCAGTCAACACCATCGAACCATGGATGACTTTTGACGGAATCAGAACCCAGGCTTCCAAGTCTTGCATCTTCATCAACTTCAAGTAACTGAAGATCCACAGTAAGAAAAATTGTATGATCATTTATAAGAGGAAAGAAAGACTTTCTAAATAAGAACGGATGGTTGATCTAATAACTAAAACAAAACCTTTGTGATGAGATCAGCTGCTTCAGGGCTGAATGTAGGAGGAAGGCTTATTTGCCCCTTTGCGATCTTTCCGTAGGTATCAAGCTCACTTTCTCTCCATGATCCAAAAGGCATTTCACCTTGCAACATGTAATAGATTAAGACTCCCAATGCCCACCTACAAAATTATCAAGTAATTTATACGTTGCCATATTTGCTGAAGGAACAAAATCAAACTTTCAAGGATCAATTGATGATTCTTTTGAAATGTCAAACACTACACTTGATCAACGAGAAGATTGAACATGACACTAATCATACCAGTCAGCAGGAAGACCATGCCCTTTTCCCTGGATTATCTCTGGAGCTAAAGAATCTACCATTCCACATATCGTAAACGTTCTCTGACCAGACAACTTCTTTCCAAATCTGAAGTCCACCAGCTAAAGCACAGAAGACCAAAACAAATCAACTGAGAATAAATCGGTGTGATTTCCCACCACAAGCATGGGTAATAGGTAGACAGTTATTAGTTACATCCTTCTACAACATCAAGGCCTTGATTTGGATATGCGAACAATAAGAGCAAAACATAATGGAGAACCTACCTGCAAACGTCCTGTCTGATCTAACATCAAGATATCAGGAGACACGCCTCTGTAGAGGATACCCTTCTGAAAATCAAATTAAAACAAGACATAGGGTTAAAACTGTAATAATAATATATGGAAGAAAATGGGTAATTGGAGAAGAAAAATAAGAGACTTCTATCCATCTACGTGACACACCTTGTGTAGATCTTCTAAAGCAATAACAGCAGAAGCAGCATAAAACCTTGCAGATGGTTCATCAAGTGCCGTGTGAAGAATTGAAGCCAAAGGACAAGACAAACAAGCATCGAACAATATGCAAGCATTTGCTCTATCTGCACAAGTCAATAAAACTTGTGGAACACAAACCGAAGGGCTTATACTCTTTATGAGATTCTTCTCTTTCAAAACTTGTGCCTCCTTTCCCAGCCTTTTTATTTTCTGTTTTGAAAACCTTTTCAAGCTAAGCAAATTTTCTGCCAGTCGAGCATATATGAAAAGAAATTTTGTCAGTACTGATATGATAACTGTCATATCACATCTGAAATTTAGCAGTATATTTCAAAGCAATACATACAATAACAATAGTTGATTTACAATTAGACATCAGTCAAACATGTATGGTTATGGTTTTTAACCAACCAATGAAAGAGCTCAACGGTAACAAACAAAATACTGTAATAAGAATCAAAGAATACATGTAGAGAACCTGAGTCCTTCAAAAGTACAAGTCCTATCTCACTGCAGTCAGTGGTATACAAGCAAGTCCTCCACTCCTATTAAGAAAGCATGTTTAGATAACCGAAGAAACAGCCTCTCTTGAGCATAAGATTTAGGCAATATAACTGAAGACATGGACAGGATTAAGCACCTCCTTACCATATCAGAGAGGCGAACTTTAAAAGGAGCTGAAGTATCAGCACTTTCGATTGACTCCTTAGAAAAATCTGATGAAGAGCCCCTCGACCTGAATGACATCAAACAATGACATCATGATAATTTTTTACCAGAAGAATAAAACAATCAGACAAATTCAACAAAAGTGAGGTTACTTTTGATCCCAAGAAAAAAAAAAAACTAAAGATATGTTCCTGGCCAAATAAGAAAGCCTCAGTATACACTCAGCATTATTTGAATGCAAAAAGACATAATAAAAATTTCATCATTGAGATAGTAACATACTTCTCAACCTCCTGCGAAAGCTTTGTTAAAGGGCCAACCACCACATCAAAATTTTCCTTCGTTAAGATGGAACACGTGCAATCACCTACAGCAACTGCACTTAGTGACCCAATGTGTTCACCTAGAAGGGCCCATTCCCCAAAATAGCTTCCCTCTATCTTCTCCAATAACAACTTTTTACCACTTGATAGATAATCATCCTCTTTTTGACTGTCAGACTTCAAACTTCCAACATTTGAACTATTTAATACTTCTGCATCAAAAGTAAGTCTCACTTTTCCTCTCTGGATGATGTATAATGCAGAAGGCCCTTCATTCTACAAGTTCATGTAGAAGAAATATTAAAATGCAATCTGAAGTAATACAAGCATAAAATTGTGAGCAACCAGCATTACCCCATCAAATACTGGCTGTCCATCTGAGAAGCAAACTTCAGAAAGAGATTCTGCTATGTGACTTAGCTGCAAGATTGTCAATCTTGAAAGAAGGTCCACAGTACGGAGCAGCTTCAGGGATGACAAATTAGAAAATTCTGACATCAGAATACCGCGAAAATCTTCTCTCTTTAAAGCCCATAATGTTCCACTAGTCACAGCACGAACGGATGCCTGGAGTGGCTTATTATACCTATAATGCCATACATACTAAACAAGATTATGACAGAAATACAAAGGCAGCACCAAATCAAGCACAAAAAGGTAAAGATAAATTTCATATGTTGGCAGAATGCAATTGAAATTTGAAAAAGCTACTTATGTAAGGCATTAGGCATGAGTGAGAAAAAGAAAGTGGTTACTCTCGTGCTTTGTTTGCAGTCATTGAGTTAATTATCAAGGTTAGCTAACCAGAAATATCTACTTCTGCACCTGGTTTTCAGTTCCAGTTTCAAACACGGAACCCCATTGATTGAGTTTTGACAATTAACAGCAAGTTGTTTTGCAACAATACATATACAAGTACATAAAGTAGCCTACATTAACGCCAGCTCTCCAAAGGAAGACAACTTCTCAGCTGTGTAACGCTGCAAAACTTTTGGCACCTCTCCATTTTTATCTTCCTGTCATCAGAAATCAATTAACAACCAGGCGGTGATACAAAAGAATGATAACTTTTGATAGTTTCAATCAATAAAAAGATACCTGTGTAGCAAAGACCTCAAACTCTCCACTACCAACAACATAAAAGCAATCCCCTTCACCACCCTGCTGAACAAAAATGTCATTAGAGTTCTGGACATTTAAACACCACCCAAAATCATGTTTAATGAATCCTCTGTTCAGATCATATGTTTGTAAAGTTTAACACAGCCGGGAACAAAATATCAACATCAGATGGCATTTTGTCCACTACATGTACATCATGCACAGACCGGATGTACCAGGCTACCAGTGAGAT
The DNA here is from genome assembly GCA_948192965.1 of Dalechampia spathulata. Classification (NCBI taxonomy): domain Eukaryota; kingdom Viridiplantae; phylum Streptophyta; class Magnoliopsida; order Malpighiales; family Euphorbiaceae; genus Dalechampia; species Dalechampia spathulata. Next base: position 49,386 of record CANYBF010298888.1, read on the forward strand.
CTAAAATCCCTCTCCATTAGAGTCCAGAGTTGGCAATTCAGAGGTAGGCTATTAAATTGCTTCATAAACAAATGTTGAAAGGTCACCCCAGCATTGAGGTTCTTTTAGATTTTCATGTCCCTTCCGTTTAAGAGATTCATGCATCTTTAATCCAAACAGTTTTCAGACGCACTTTCTCTACATCTTGCTGACCTTCTACAATGTTAAAAAAAGGCCTCGATGTTCTAAAAAAATTGTATTAAACAATGCAACCCAAATGCTAAATAGGATAAAAGAGAATGACCAGAACCTGCTTAACTACAACTTCTCCTGGCTGGACTTCCACTCTTTGCATGCAGTCCAACAAAACATGGCACTGAGAATCAGTAAGCTTTCTGAAAAGGAAGTGGTCATGCAATGCCCTCTCAATGTGTGCCTGTAGGCACATGAATGTAATCTTAAAACCCATGAAAATTTCAACAACTCACTAAAAACCTATGCGCTAAAGAAGCTTACTTCTTCTTCCCAAGTTTTCCTATGGGCTGGAGAGGGAGGAACCCAAACTTTTCCATTCTCTAGTGAACTCTCAATGGCACGAAGCCGTGCTCGAGATATATCATGTCTTACACGATGGTTCCTACTGTTCCAGCTAAAGGTGGAAGGAGATTCTGAACCTGTCACCTCCACGGATTGAGGAATAGGGGGTCGCAGGACCGCACCTGGAGTCGTCAATTGACCAACAGCACTCTGAGACAGAGAGAAAAGGCAAGGACCGTTGAAGCACCCACCAGAGAGGAAAATGAACCAAGAGCAGATAGCCAATAAAATTAAGATCAGTAAGAAGTTTACTTACATCTGTTAATCCATCAACATGAACAACAATCACAGTGATATCATCGGTACGTGTTTCATACTGTAGCCAAAGTCGATAAGATTCTGCTACAATTGCAGCACAAGCATCACGTGGATCTTTATATTTAGCAACCTGGTAACGCATAAGAAAATAAGGAACCCAGTATAAATTTGATAGTCGGAACATGGAAGAAAAGAAAAGGGATAGCAAATGCATGAGAAAATGTTAAGAAAAGCCCGTTTGCTACAAATCAGAGATTTATAACAACTGATCACGCAATCTACCAAACAAAACAGCCATTCATTTAAATATTCTAACCAGAAAATCCTTTAGTTTTAAATTCTAAACTTTTTAAGCATAAGATCTCAATATGACGTATCACTGACTACTAGGAATGCAAGGTTTATTATTTGTGCACAAAATTCTGCTGATCCCACTCGAATTTTGTGATAGAAATTTCTCAAGTCACCAACAACATATCCTTACTGTCATTTCCAATAACTAATTATGTTCCCTATGTAACTCCCACATTGCCTAAGAAAGGACTGAATAAACAGCCTTCGATTTTAAAAGATTAGTAATCAATGGCAGAAATAAACAAGCTAGCAAGGAATATATCAGATACCTTACCATCTCAACCACAGTTTGGCTGGAGAGGAACTCAAAAACCCCGTCACTAGCGAGCACAAAGAAAGGATGATCGGGGGTAAGCTCAAAAACAACAATTTCAGGATTAGCAACAACACCAATTGTCTCAGCAATTGAATCCCCAATACTCCTGGTGAACGCAGTTCCAGGATACATCCCATTAGGTACCCACAACCTTGGAGGATCACCATCATCATCACCTTCTTCAGTTCCCCAACATTGCACATCTGGATTCTTCAATCCCTCAATTTGATCCAAAGTAAGCACTCTAGCACCGCACATCTTCACTCTCTCTAACTCATCCTCCCTAAATGGAGTCTGGTCAATCGATAAATCTATCGCCGTGATCTCATCATCACCTTTCTTCTCAGCTATAACAGCTCTAGAATCACCACAATTCGCCACATAGATTGTCCTTCCTCTAACCAACACCGTTACAGCTGTGGTTCCACTCATGCTATCATCCAAACCATCAGCATGCAACTGAGAATTAGTAGTCAAATAAACCGAATGACAAGCCTCCACAGCATCCAAGTGAAACTTACTATTCCTTAACAAATTCTCGCAGAGTTTTCGCTTCACGAACTGTGAACACTGCGCCCCAAATTCACCATGACCATCAAAAACGCCAAAGAAATGATCCCCTGGATTCGTACCAAACGGCGTGTAAATACAGAAACTATCCTGATTAGCTTTATCTAGCGCATCAGGATAATAACCTCGCTGCGAAAGATACGAGTAGCGTAATTCGTAATTAGCCGACGGGACTTTAACAGTTCTAGATCCATCTGGAGGCAGGAACTGCGAATAAACCCTAGAAAGTCTAGTGATACCTAGTTCAGGGTCCCGGGGTGGATTAAACTGGTCAATTTCGGATTCCGGCGAAGTCGATGCCACTGCTGCTGGTGTTGCCGGTGAAACAACCGGTAATTCAGTCGTCGCATTATTACTTTGAGTAGCTTGAGCTTGATTTTGTTGCTTAATTCTTGGATCTCTTGGAACACAGACCTCGCCGATGCAAGCTCTCGAGTAAACGCACCCCATTCTTCTTTTAACGCCGTAATTTCACGATGACTGATTCTTAACTTATCTTCCTTATCTTTCTCTCTGCCAACAATTCAAACTCTCACACACTGCATTGACTGCCCACCATTCCTCTGCGTTAGCTAACCTCTGGTGTCTCTGTGGGGAGAAAGAGAAGACCGTTCCACCAGCAACTAAGTAGAAAATAAAAATAAATAAATAAATATGCTAGCAAAATGCATATAAATAAACACCTGCTTGTCTGCTGACTAGAAAGGTCAAAATTCGGATAATAATAAAGAAATAATGAAGAAATTATGTTGCAGACGGAAATCGGATGTTCATCGTTGATTTGTTGCCATGTTTGCAAATGCGCATTTTAGCAGAGCTGGAAGGATAATAGTACGGGGTGCGTGATACACAGGCGGTTACAGGTGTTGTTGGTGGAGTGTAGAGCGCGAAGAGCGTAGGATAGAGAAAAAGGAAAGAGCGTATGCGTGTATGTGATGCGACGTCGGAGTGAACGGATTAGGCTTTGGAAAGTGTTTACGAAAGTAGACGTATCAGTGCATGTGTGGACGGTCAGGGCACTCGCCGTAACAAAATTGTGTGGCATCTATCTTATTCGCCAACAATTTCTTTTCCTTTTTTTCCTAATAAAAATTCAAAAATAAATAAATAGATCAATGAAGGGTGGTTTGTCCCTTTTTGAGCAAAAATTAAAAGTAAGTGGGCCACTTTTATAATTATCTATTAATTTACTTCACGATAATGGATAATTTCTTTTGGAACTAAAAATAAACATTTATTCCAAATAATTCCTCTTTTTTGATCTCGTATAGGAATGCCGAACCGCACAAATGAGAAGGTTAAGCAATTAAGCTGATGACACTTTTGGAAATAATTAATATTTATAATTATTATTTTAAAAAATATATGTATTTGTATTATTTGTGAAATTTGATGAATGTCAATTTTATTTTAGGTACATTGATCAATCAATGAAATAGCTTCTTTCATTTCTATGGGTGGAAAATAACAGCATGGTTTATTTGGAAAATAAATATTTGCAATTAATTCCATATTATATTATCAATAATAAACAAAGACTATATGATTTGAAAATTCCAAAAAATATTTATAATAAAATGATGAATATTGTAAAACAACCGAGACAGAAAATGGCCAATAAAATAATAAATATTAGAAGACTGTCCATGTGATTTGTCTTTCCGTGAATCAAAACAGAGGCCTGGCAATCTGTCTGAGAAGTGACTGGTTTCCGTTACCGGGTTCGAATCTGCATCCAGCATCCAACCATTATTCCTATGATTTTCTCTAAAATATTTATTTGAATTTTATAATTTTTGTAATATAAATTAAATTTTGATGATTTTAATTTTAGTAAATTAAATTATAATTTAATATAGTTATATAAATGTATAATAAAAAGTTAATATATATATAATGATTCAATTTGATAACTATCTCTACAATTCAACATAATAACTTTTTAGTATGTTTTGTTTTTAGTTACGTAATTCTTAAAAAAACTTATAATAAATAATTATTTCATTCATATACCCTTTCATTTATAAATTTTATTGTTCATATTCGCTTTAATATCAACGATCATTTCCTCCCTTCATTAATCTCAAATATCACAATATAATTATCCTAATATAGTAGATAAATTATAATTTCAGATATTAAAAGAATAACATATTCAGATAAAGAAATAATATATTAAATTATTTACTTTAATTTGATTTAAAATAAATATTTAAAAGTAATATTATTTTGAATGGTGAAGGTGGGCTGCCTACAATAGACAGATGCACACGGTTCATGAGGACGACAGTGGCTAGGAGAATGAGAGCGCCAACCCATGTCCCATTTTTTCATTCTGTGTGGTCCCTTCTTCTTGCACATCCCTTGCCATCTTTGTCACGGATTTAAATGGCTGAGGGATCAAACTTTAATATCCATTTAATGTAATGAATTTAAATATGATTTGAATTTAATATAGGTAATTTAATATTATATTTTATATGATAATTTATATATTATATAAGTTAATTTAATATATTTGATATAAACTAATTTTTATAGTATAAAATAATACAATTAATTTATAAAAATAAGAATCATTTATAAAAATGATAAATTTTATTTTATAGTTTATAATATCATATATTTTTGAAATTTTATAAATATAACTGTTTTTTAAAAAATAATAAAATTTTAAATAAATTTCAAAAAAAAAACAGATGTGAACTTTAAATAAATCTGAAAAAATTTGAAATCAGTTTTTTTACAATAAAAATAAATTTATGTAAAACTTTTCAAAGTGTGACGAAAAGTCGATTCTAACCTTGGCTAGCCCTCCTTGATATGTATTCATATATATTGGCCACCTTATCCACAACTGACAAAGCTACTGAAGCTTAGTATTTTGTATGGCAACAAAAGAGAATTGAATCATATAAATTAAACAAATAATTCTACGATATATGTCTCTTTTCTGCGTATTTATCAATGATGATATGCTATTGATTCTTCATCCAAACAGACAAGTGAATAAACAACGGAGAAAGGCAATTGTGAACCATAGGGATTTGCGATAAGAATGGGCATTAGGTTTCCCAAATCACTGGCATTTGCTCCCATGCATCATAAAAAGCCAGCACCCGACTGGCCTGCTTGATTGGGAGCATTCTCGCCCAATGCTCGCTTCTCACCGCTCATTTGGTCTTCCAAACACTGCTACTCATAAAGGTAACCGCTGGAAATTGCCATTTTCTTTTGTTTATTTTATTCACATTCCTTCACATCGAAATTGCTTCAGATTTATAGGGAAAAAATTTTGAAGATTTTAAAAGGTTAAATTGAGATCCGAGCCGACGAGGAAAAATCAGCAAATCCATGTCGGCAGAATCTAACACAAAAGCTTCCGATCAGTTGACTGGCAGTTTGGATCATAGAAATATCATTAAGATAATTTTCATATGATTTATTTAATATAATTAATTTATTTATTATATAAATAAATTTTAAAACTTAAATATGGAACGAATTAATTAAATTTATAAAATTTATTTGATATTTTGATAAGTTAATAGATTAAATATATATGATATAATTTGAATTATAAATAATATTTAAATCTATCTATATAACATTTATAAAGTAGATATATTTAATATATATGATGATTGTTATGTTGATTTTTTTATTCATCTTTTTTTTTATATATTTTTATATTAGAAGAGTGCTGGTTTATTTTGATACGTTAATGATATATCATGTTTATGATTAAGGATAAAAATATCACTCTCATTCAAAAAAAATCAAGATATAATTTAATTTTAATCACATTATTAATAGATTGACTTAAACTTCATACAAACTATATTATAAATAATTTTAAATTTATTTTCTATATCATATTTATATTATAAATCATACTAAAAATTATCAAATACTCCCATAGTTTTCTTATGAAATGGGAAAGTGGAGTTTTTATTTTTTTTAATATTAGTTTTATAATTGTAAAACACATTTTTTTTTATTAATGGAGAAATAGATAAGCCATAGTTTATTGATTAATTAATTGATGTAAAATGTGGAAAGGGACGACCACTCAAGGACAGGGTAGGTGGAGGGGCATTGGACAGACACGATTTGTCGTTCATGTGGCGAAAAGAGGGTCGGATAATACGATCATGGGCATGCATTATGCTGCATTTGACTGCTGCCTGCGCCTTGCACTCCATCTATTTCTTCATTTAAATTTTTCTACATTAATGTATTCTAATAATTACAAGTAATAATAATCATAAATAATAATAATAATAATAATAATAATAATAATAATAATAATAATAACCCAAGTAAAATGATAACTTCTTCAAAATTTACTGTATTTTTCACTTTTACTAAATGACATTAGATGATTTCTTCCATAATATATCAACTAAACTTATTAAAACCAAAATACATTTATTTAATTTTATAATATTATGATTAAAGTTTTTTTTTCTCTTAAAAAAGAGAAATTAAAATGATTCTGATTAAAAAATAATGAACATAAATATATGATGCATTATATATTTTTATAATATATTTCATTATTCTGTCTAAATCAAAATAAAAATTTCTCTATTATATTATCAATTTCAACCATCATCATTGATCAAGTCATCCTCAAAATTCCTTTTATACTCATCCTTATTTTTTTTATCATTATTTATTCTTTATTATCATTATGATTCATAATTACCATTATTTGCAGCTATTATATAAAAAGTAAATGAATATTAATTTCATATATAAAAAGAATATCAACGGTAAATGTTTATCGTATATATCATAATATATATATATCTAATATGCATGTATTTATATATATCCATAAAAAATATATATTTATAAATATCTATCAATATGTTATGTTCATGAATGGTTGGTGATTAATATTATTTATTATAAAGGGTAATTGATATTAATGATTACTATTATTTATTGTAAAGAATGATGGAAATTGATGATGATAATTGAAAATGGTAAGAAGAAGATAAAAAATAGAAGAAAAATTTTAAAATAAAAGAAAAAATAATATAATAAAAAATAAATTAAAAGGAATAATATTATAATTATATTATAAAAATGAAAAATAAAAATTAAGTTTATTTTTTAAAAGGTAATTTCAAAATGAAGGTTTTTTTTTTTTCGAAAACCAAAATAAAGGTATTTTGTGAGCAAGGGCTTATTGATTTGAACAAAAAGGGGCTAATGCGTTAAGATCCAAATTTTTATGGGCTTTTCAAATTTAAAAGGCCCAAAAGAAGCGCAATTAGACCGACGGAGCAAACTAAAGACAAGAACATGATTCCATCCTTATTCCCGATAAGAGAAAAACCCAATCCACCACTTCCCCCTGCCCGCTGGGGCCTCCCTCTCAGGCAATTCGGTTATTCCAAAACTCATCATATCATTATTCTCCTCCTCATAGCCCCATCCCAATCTCCTTCTTCCCATATCTATCCATCTCCTTTCTCTTTCTCTTCCTTTCTTTGTTTCTGGGTCACACCCAGATTCTAGTTTGGTTGTTAAATGGTGAGGATTATACCCATGGCGTCCTCAATCCGACCTTCTCTTTCCACCTTCAGATTCTGTAATAACGGCAATACCAATTGTCGTTTTGCTTCTCTTCCTCTTCTTCTTCCTTCTTCTTCTTCTTCCTCTTCTTATTCTTCTTCTACCAGATTCGCTTTTCTCGCTAGTGGTAACATTGATTTTTCAATTCTTTATTTTGTATTCGGATTGTAATTCTTATTTCTCCTTTAAATTTGAATTATTGATTTGTAATTTCGTTTCGTTTTTTTTTTTTTGTTGATAACGTGTTTCAGCTGTTCCTCAAACTCACTTATTTGGATTGAAAGCTGCTAAACCTTGGGTGGCTGCAGCTGGAAATATGGCACAAGCAAGCACATTTGCTTCTCAGGATAATGCATTAGAATGGGCCAAAAACGATAAGCGAAGGATGTTTCACGTCGTATATCGTGTTGGCGATTTAGAAAGAACCATCAAGTAAATCCCATCTCTTTGTGTCCTGTCCTCTCATTATTACACCATTGGCAGGGGACTTAATATTTGTTGGTAATGAATGTTTGGCCAAATTGCAGATTCTATACCGAGTGCCTGGGAATGAAGCTTCTGAGAAAACGTGACATACCCGAAGAGAGATATACGAATGCGTTTCTTGGATATGGACCCGAAGATTCTCACTTTGTTATAGAACTCACCTACAGTAAGTTAGAAGCTACACATAATACCTTTTGTCTGTGAAAATTTGCACTTCTTAGGAGACCCATTAACATGTTAAAACCTGTTGTTTTATGAACTTTTGTGATTTCTAGTTTCTTAGCTAGCTTATTACTGTTTTTGGTTGTTTGTCTAATCCTGCCAGATTATGGAGTTGATCAGTATGATATTGGAACTGGATTTGGACATTTTGGAATTGCAGTTGAGGATGTAAGTATTTGTAAACTTTATGTTCATTGGAACGGTTTCTTTGTGCTTATAGTTGTTTCTGTTGTCCAATTTGGTTTCAGTCCTGTAACTAACATGAATTAGGACTTATTTGTCTGACATTTTGGTCAGGTTGCTAAGACTGTGGAACTCATAAAGGCTAAGGGTGGCAAAGTAACCAGAGAACCTGGTCCTGTCAAAGGTGGGAAGACGGTGATTGCATTTATTGAAGACCCTGATGGTTACAAGTTTGAACTTTTGGAAAGAGGACTAACACCTGAGCCCCTTTGTCAGGTCATGCTTCGTGTTGGTGATCTTGATCGCGCTATTAATTTTTATGAGAAGGTGAGAGTTATCATGGACTGGACCAAGCAATTATCAACTTGTAAATACTATAGCCTATGCTGCTTTTTTTTTTTTTCCTTTTTCAATTTGTTTATTTTAATTACATGATGTAAGCGGTACTCAATTCTTGTCTTGCTTTGGGAGTTAGGCTTTTGGCATGGAGCTTCTTCGCAAACGAGATAATCCAGAATACAAGGTAATTTGGCTTCATTTGCATGAGTCATGGACATATCTTACAATCAAGGAGCCTAACTAATCTCTAGACTAGATTAGCCGGTGTTTTTTTTCCCCTTCATGCTTCCTTTGGAATTTCTGAAGACTGAAGGAGAGATGATAAGAGCTACATTGCTTGACCTATATGAAAGAATTGGTGGCTTTTGCTGTTCATATGTATGAATGTTTTTGGCATCATTTGGATGTTCTGTAACCAATTGGACTTTAACCATTGAAATGAGTTTGTAACTTGGACAATGTTGAATATTTCACTAATGCATTCCTTATCAATAAAGTTCTAGCCGTTGCCTTAGGATGATTGCTTTGAACCACTGAATTGAGTTTGTGCCTAGGCAACTCTTGCTTGAAAGTTGTTTTATACCGCAACTGACATATTCCTCACTCTGATGTTATCAGTATACTATAGCAATGATGGGTTATGGACCTGAAGATAAAAATGCTGTTCTAGAGTTGACATACAATTACGGGGTCACTGAATATGACAAAGGAAATGCTTATGCTCAGGTGATAATTTCTGCTGCATCAGTATTTGACTTCCCATCTACTCTATGGTTCTGATAGTGCTCCACTGTTGTGCAGCTTTCCATCTCATTTATAAATTCATTAACTAACTAATTAGTGTTTTTATCAAAAATGATATTTCATATCTATTTTACTGATTTGAATCTTCTTTTGTTGTAATAGATTGCAATTGGCACAGATGATGTCTATAAAACTGCAGAAGGAATCAAACTGTTTGGTGGGAAAATTACTCGGGAACCTGGACCATTACCTGGCATCAACACCAAGATAACTGCATGCTTGGATCCTGATGGTTGGAAGACGGTATGTTCTTAAGATTCACCTCCTTTGAACTAAGCGATATTTGAAAATAGTTGCATTGAATAACTTGCTGTTCTTTGCCTCTAAATTTGTTGACAGGGGAGTACTTGAATTGATAAGAATTAATCATGTCCATTCAGAAACTTAGCTGTACATATTGATTGAGTAGTTAAGTAGCACATGTATACCATCAACTGGATTCTAGTTCTAAACTAGTTTGAATCAGCTGTAATTATCTTGATTTTAGTCTAAACTAGTTTGGTTCTGCTGTAAATCCGTATGCATTTACAAAGTCGGTTATTAACATTCAACGATTTTCTTTTTGGATGATTTTCCCATGCAAGACCTGCTGTTTGAGACTAGAAACCTAGGCTCTATTCCAGCCCAAGATAATTGCCTGTGTCAATCTTAAATGCAATCAATCTTGTCATCTGAAATCCTCTTCTTATTCGTATCTCCTTCACTGTCTTTGAATCTATGCATGTGTATAAAAGAACGCATCGTTCAAACAGCATAAACGTTATTCCCTTAATTCAAGATGTAAAGTTAGCTCATAGTTGGTTTTCAATCAATAGCGATTTGATACGAATAACTAGACACATGTTTGAACATCCTGGTTTGATTTGAAATACGGTGCCTTGTTCGTTTATTTGTGTTCATTTAGTCCTCACAAGTTTTCCTTTTTCTCATTATGCAGGTATTCGTTGACAATATCGACTTTCTCAAGGAACTGGAGTGAGCTTAGAGAGGAACAACCGTGTACGGAGCATGCAATGGTAGATTTAGATATCATCGGGTCAAAGTATGATTTTTGTGAAAATTGATAACCTGTGAGATAATTGTTAGAAGTCCATTTTGTAGATAAAATTATGCTCTCTCCGCAATGACAGTAGCAATAAGCATCTTGCCGGGAGATTTGCAGAAAATTTCAAGTTAGAGATGCCAATATATTTACATTTTTTCTCACTTCGTTGCTGAGAGAGATTCTTGCAGAAAAAGAAGTTAAAGAGAAAGAAAGAAACCCATGTTTGAGCTGCTTTCTGGAGGCAGCTCCGTGAGCATGAAGGTTGCCAAAAAACAGGTTCCGTTACAAGCTTGGTCATTCTTCTCATGGAAGTTTTCAAGAAAGAAATGCATCAGGTTGATTGTTGTACTAGTTTTTCTAGTTACATCACGTAAAATGTGTGGCCTAACGACATGTCGTTGTTGTGGGAAGAATTGTTCGCGGAGAACGATCTTCACTTCCAAACCTCTATATATACTGCGGACCGTGTGGTGAGAAAAGTTATTTGACGTAGGTCACTTGGTATTCGGGTGAGTGTTGGTATCAGAAGATTTACGGTTCGAGTCTTGAAAGTCACAATGTGTGAGTTATACCCTCTAGGTGGGCTCTTGTGGGTATCAAGATCACGGATCCCATCTAGGAGGTTGTTTAGGTGGGCTCTTTGTGGGCATCAAGATCACGGATCTCATCTAGGAGGTACCTCCTATCGGATCGGGGTATGTGCCTTTGGGGTGAGGGAAATCACCTTTTGGTACCAGTAGGCAAATGAGCTGTTGAATCAAGATGAGGGTCGGGGTGAGATTTGAACTGCCAGTGTCCTTGGAAACGATGACGTATGGTTATCCGGTTTCTAAAGGAAAGAAACTGGATTGTTAAACCAACGAAAAAGTACTTTTCAATTTAATTGAAGAAATAGGTAATTTGATACTTTTATAAAATAAATAATTTTAGAAAAAAATTCAAAAAACTAAATAATTAATTTAAAATAATTTAGTAATTATAAAATATATTTAAACCGAGTAATTCCTTAATCTATTTCTTAAATAGTCCAAAAAAATTTAAATGGAATGATCTACTTATGCATTTTTTAATAATAAAAAATTGAGTATTAGTTTATTAATTTAATTTATTGTTATTATTAAAATAATGTTGCTAATATTTTATTAAGTAATAATTATAAATTATATTTATTTTCGCTCTATCTATTTATTTTTCATTATTTTATTTTATAGCGTCGTTTGGTACTGCGTAAAATATTTTATCTTTCGTTTTTTTTACTTTATTAAAAATTAATATTTGAAAATAATTTTTGAGAAAAACGAAAACATGCACCCGTAAATATAAAAAAAAATTTTAGAAATTAAAAAATTGAATAAATTAATTTCAAATAATTATAAAATTACTTTTTATCAGACCAATTTCGAAACGCCGTTTCATGTAGCTATAAATAACAAGCAGAAGCAGCAGCAGTAATCGTAGTGAATTTGTCGAGAAGGAACTGGATTCGTGCTTAGGGTTTCATTCTCTGGTATCAGAATCTGTTGCCGGACTTCGTTGCCGAACTAATTCTTATTCATTTGTTAAAAGTTACTGGATTTTTGTAGAGAGAAAGATCAAATTTGTGTGGAAATTTCAGCGTTCAAGTCAATGAAACCAGGTATGCTTGGATTCTCTTGCCATAGATTGTTACGTTGGAGGAGTTTTTAACCGAGCTAGTATCTGTGAACAAGGAGCTGATGAAAATTTAGCTTTTTATTATTACAGGAGGGAACAATGATTAGTTTTCATTCAATTTAAACATACAAATTTTGCTTCTGTATACAAGTTTATTTTAAATTTATATGAATGGATGGATGGATGGATATAGGCATAAGCTGTAAATGATGTTATCTTCTGTGCTAAGCAAATATGATGCCATGACAGAAGAGAAAGAGAAGAAAGACGTGAGTAGAAGGAAGAAGAAGAAGCAGAAACAGGACAAAAAGAATGGAGTGCAGGTAAATGAAAGCGAGAAAAAGGAGAACATAGTGAAGGAAGAGGAGGATAAAAGTCGAGGTATAGAGAAAACAGAGCAGCAACAAATGAGCAGCAGCAAGAAGAGAAAACGTAAAGAAGTGTTTCCGTTTGGAAATTACAGAAGCTACTATGGCTATCGTGTAACTTCTTTTTATATAATAGCTTTATAACTATTCGGTTCTTTTATTTAACTTGCCTATTTGTGGATTTAGGGTTTTTTTAATGTTGGAAATGATGTAACAGATTGGGCAAGGGATGGACGAAGATCCTCGACTCAAGGTTTTGTCTAAGGATTGGTTCGAAGGAAAGGATTGTCTTGACATTGGCTGCAATTGCGGCATGATCACCATCCAGATTGGTAATCACATTTTTGCTTGGTCCTGTCATGATATAAAAATTACATGACTAATGCAGTGTTGTTACCTGTGATTGACCTTCGATTCTTTTATTCTCTTAATATTTCACAGCAGAAAAGTTTCATTGCCGGAAAATACTTGGAATCGACATTGACTCTGGTAAGATTCTGATCCTAGAGTCTTTCATCAGATGAAGATTCTAATGCTATTTGTGATTTTACTGTTGTTACATGTTTACTGATTTATAGTTTGTTTTTCAGCTTTACTATGTACTTCTTTGCTAATTTAATAGTATTCTTTATGCTTCAGATCGGATAGCAGATGCATACTGGCACTTGAGAAAGTTTGCGAGAGCAGGAGGCTCTGGGAAGAATGGTTTCAGGGCTTCTCAAATGGAGCTTACAGAATACAGAAATGGTTCTAGGAAGGATGAAGCTCTATCATCGGTTGATGAAAAGGAGAATCGAAGGGATTGTGTGCACTCTAAGGAAAGAGATCTATTTGATATAGTTTCTTTCAGGAAAGAGAACTTCGTTCAGGGTTCATCTGGGCCAGGCGAGCAGTATGATACAATTCTTTGGTAAGTATTTTTGACGTTTTGCATACATTTGATGTGAATTTTATTAAATGGTATTGATGATAATTTTGATCTGAATTCCTAAGCTGCACTTGGTCAACCTAGCTTACTTCATCTCTCCTCCATGCCACCCTGGTTCTTTTTCTTTAACGTGCTTATCCTTTGGTTGTTTTAATAAGGATCTTTGTAGAACTTGATGATTTAGTCACATGAAACTAAAGCAACGATGATTCTTGATAATTTTTTGAACTTTCTATTCAAAATTTATGTTTCTAGTTGTCTTGTAAAAATCTTCTTCCAAGTATAAATGCTCTTGACAAGAATGCTTCCGCTGGCCTGTCCTTTTTTCTCAAATTGCATACTAAGTTAGCCCCCTGTTCCTGCCTTATCATTTGCAGGCGTCCATGTTCTTTACACTGCTTTGTTTCTTTTAGCTCGATGCAACTAGTCTTAATTAAAAGGAAAATCTTAGTCTGATCATGTGGAGTAATGCACTCGTCTCTTGAAATGCAGTTTGAGTGTGACAAAGTGGATTCATTTGAATTGGGGTGATGACGGACTGATCACTTTATTTTCAAAAATCTGGAGACTTCTCCGTCCGGTAATTTAAATTATTTATTATTTCATCTTGAATATTATCCAATATCTACTCTGACACTTGTCATCTTGAGCAGGGTGGCGTTCTTGTGCTGGAACCTCAGCCTTGGCGATCATATGAAAATAACCGTCGTGTTTCTGAGGTATAATAGCTTTTTGGAAAAATTCCTTCTCCATCTTTTTATATTCTTTAATGTCTTGTAATTTTGAGGGTAATACTTGATCAAATATATATCCATCACATGTCAACCAAACTTACAAATTCATTGTGTTTTGGATTTCAAACACAACATGATGTTTCCTTTTTAGACAAGTTGTAGTTCTAAATCCAAAAATTTTGTTTTTTTTCACCGAAACTTGATATTGTGCTACTACCGCAGCATCTTTCTTGATATATGCAGCAACAGTGTGTCTATCTGTGTGCGTGCGTCAACTTCGTCAATTCAACAAATATCATTTCTCCAATCATATCCGACAGTCTAAAACCATTGTGATATTCTTTGGCTAATAATCTGGTTAAACATGCTTGACATTTCCTGATGGCTGGGCATGTTTTTTTTTATTTTTTATTTCCTGAAAATTTGCAGACAGTGTCTTTGAATTATCGAACAATAATGTTTCGTCCAGAGAGCTTTGGCGACATTCTTCTAGATAAGGTAATATGGTACTTGGTGTTTTTGACGTAGTATAGCATCAAGGAGACTAGAGGACCTATCTTGCATTATTTACAGATCGGATTCCCTGCATTATTGTTTACAGATTGGATTCAGAAGAGTGGAGGATCTATCTTCAGCCTTGTCAGGCAGCAAATCTGGATTTGACAGACCCATCTACGCTTATCACAAGTGAAAGGCGCATGCAGCAAATTTTGAGAGTCGGAACTGTTGCTGCAGCAAGAATGTGATATGATATCTCAGATAATCATTCATGGCTAGGGGTTCGAACATCATGAAATTGTTGTAGCCGTGCCCAGAAGAGATTGTAGATATCATGTTTGTTTTAATTCGTTGAAATACGGCCATGTTCCGCCCCGGGTGGAGAAATTTTCAAATGCAAAGTGGCTGTGGGTGACACCAGCCCCAGAGAGCATATTTGTGGAATAATCTTGCATTTCGTGACAACCAGTCAGAATCTTTTCGCACCAAAAAGGATATTTTTTATCCAATGATCTCTAAAGGCGAGAATGGTGCTGTAATCTCATCTTTTAACTCAACTTGGTCTTTGGTAAATTTTCTTAATATTCTTTCATTAAAGTTTATTATTTTATTTTAAAAATTAAAATTGAACATATTAGTTCTATTATATTCTTTAAAAACAAAAAATTATCTGATTATTAAATAATCTTTAATTTTTAATATAATTAAATAAAAGTATAAAGAAAATTTAATATATTATCTGAGACATCACTCAAAAGGATGGTGTACTTATTAATTTCGGATTGAATGAATATTAACTTTCCTTTCGTTCCATATCAAACTTCATTAAATCTTACTTTTCAAATATTTTTTAAACACAAATATTCATGTAATAGTTTCAAAAAGATTATACGTTTTTGTTATTTTTCAAAATGATTTCTTTCCTCTTTGCATGCTTACTTGGGTAGGAGGATGTCCAAACAGTAATTACCCAGAGGCTGCATCTTGATTCAAGGCGAGGAGACTCGGGTAGAATGAAACCGCCGATGTGAGTTTAAGCCCCCCACTCAAGGAGGAGCAATTTGAGAGGATAGAACCCTTGATTTTGAGATATAGATCAAATGGATGAGCAATGCACAACTCCCCGAAAATCCTCGTCTTCCAATCCAACCAACCTTCATTTATCCCCTTGTACTGTAGCATCCAAACTTTATATACAGACATAAAATGAAAGCGTTGATGCCAGCCGCCAACAAGGCGAATTGCTTCCAGTTCCTGATATCTCATGTCGGCATTTTGATAGCCTTGTAAAGGTAGCCAACGATTCCGTGTATCACTAGGAATGTAACTTGCCTTAATTACCCGCATGAATTTCTGGTGTAGAAAATCTCTCTATACATATATAAGACCTGTATTTGCAATCTTTAATTACTGCACAACCGTCAACCGTCACGTTAATGGCGAGCAGCCAATGATTCCACATCTACTCGGACGGAACAATTCACCATGAATGATAGGGGCAAGGACGAGTCTAAGCAAAAGCTCAAGACGAGAATTGAATGAAATTGTATAGACTGCCTTCGACTTGAAAATTAATCATTTCAATTACCTGATAAGATAAAAACTTGTTGAAAAATCTCACCAAAGAACAGTAGCAATGCCACGGTGGTCAGAGAGGGATCCTCAACCAAACCTTCAGCAGTATCATAGTGGTGATGACTTCATCACATATATGCTGAATACGTTTGGTGACGAGTAAATTCCGCAGCTTGAATCTTACATCATCATCACAAAGGCCAGCTTGAATGGTGATCTTATATCTCAAGTTCTTAGCAGTAGCACGTTGGAGCAATTCCAGATTTCAAATCACAACACAAGTAAACCGTACCACGACCAATACCAATTAACAAATCATTCCCCAGTTAGGATTGATGTAGTGTCCACCCAGATAAGCACCAGTCTATCCAGAATTCTGTTTTATGGCCTTCAAAAATTCCATCTTTGGTCTGTCATACAAGTTCCACGAACAGAATAGTAGAAAAAGGAACCCTGCAAGTTGCAAAGCATGGATTGACAATTGAGTGTTACCAATAACTGTTATATGAGATACTAGAATGCTAGAAGCTCTTCAATCCTCGCATGCGTAAATGTAACATGTTTCAGAGAATCTGATAATGATTCCTCATCCCCGAAACAGAAACAAGAATATCAAAGATATAGCAAACTACCAAACCCATATGCTTTCATGGGATCTGTATGAAATCAACGGTAAGATATCCCATTGATGTCCTCCCGCATTTCCATAACAGGTTAAGAACGTTATTCACGTTGCAAATCAGGAAAATAAGGTGACAATTATGCGATGCTAGAAGAAACAACAGCAGCAATGACTTGATTTTTACCTCAACATAATATAAAATATACTAGTGACAAAAAAAGGAAGTACATTTAGGTCGAGGAATCAATCAAATTAAATGCAAAAGAAAGCACCTCATGAAAACCAGAAAACAGTAGCAGCAAATGCAGCGCTATCTAATGTTTATGCAAATGCAGGCTAGCAACAAACTTGTGCATGTCAATGCTTCATTAATGTCTATGACATCCCCATAAATGTATAGCTCCTTGAGCAATAACACTTCTTGGTTTAAAACATGGTAGTCAATGAATCTATAAAGGACAAGTTAACTAGGCATTTATAATAGTTTTTACTAGAATTCTCAATATTCCAAGTCAAAGAGAACACAAAGGTAAACATGATCCAGAAGAATCTCCCGTCACATAGTTAACAATGGAGGGATTCAAGTATAACCAAGGATTAGAAAAGCATAATAATGTTGAAGACACTATTTATGATGGAAAACCAAACAGTGAGTTATTGTAGAGAAGACGCTCCGAAAGATGCCCAAGTCCATAACCATGTCAACAAGATAGTAAGAGTACACTGCAAACTGAGAACCTTGATGAAACCAAATAATAAAAAGAAAATGCTGTCAGCCTGTAACAAACACCATTTGGTAAAAGCTTCATGTTACACGGAACCATAAATACAGTATTTGTATGAGCCACTAATCAAAACTATGTACAGCACAGGGACCCTGCTTTGGAACAGATGGCATTCAATCAACCATTTTATATTCACCTTAAGAAAAAAAGGTAAGCTGCACATCACAGAGGAATAAAAGCACAACATGCACCACTGGAGACTTCTTCAAAGATAAAAAGCTGAAAGCATTACAAAAGTCACCAAAAGTTTTGCTGCCTCCAATAGATGCACCACTGAATCCTTCTTGCCAGACCCATTGCTTGTGAGCGCCATAACATGACAGAACAGCTTTTCAAACAGTACATATGCCCCTTTACAAACTTCCAGTACACGGCCAGAAGAATTACCACAGTAATCACTTGGAAGAATGAATTCGTTGCAATGAAGAAATCCAGCTACTTGAAGGACCAATTCTGCTGCTGTGCCCCTGACCAGGATTTGCAGCTTCAGTGGGCAAAACTGGTTTTGGGGGATTTCTTTTTGAGGTACCAGCAAGTGAGAATGAACTCTGAGGAATTTGTGCATCATTCACAACCTACAGAAAGTAAAATCCTCAGCCCATTGATTTTTCTTATTTAGGACAAACTGAGTAATACTAAAATAGTATGCTTATCTCCACAATGAAATAAACTAGGCAAGAAAAATGACATTCAACTCTAGCATACTCATATGAAACCTGAAGCAACATATTGTTTGTAAAGAAGACTTTTGTCATTCTTAGAATCCTTCAAGTGCTTTTCTGATTGCAAATAAAAACTTACATTTCTATCAACATGATTATCAGAGGTCAGATTCTTGCCCATTGCTGATTTGAATTGCATGCGCACACCAGGACCAGCAGGTCGCATGAGATCAGTGGAATATGAAACATTATAACTTCCTGCCATACAGTATAGTAGTGATGTTACAGTATTTCATTATACAGTAAGTCACCAATGACCAACTTCCAATATCTAAACACTAGTAGCAGTGACAAAGCCAAACTCGATCTTTGCCCAAGATTAGTGCACATGCACCTCTCAATAGTAATTCATACAAAAAAAAAAAAGAAATTATAGAATGTGTGAGTTTGCTGGTAATGTGGAAAATTGTATAATTCAGTGAAGAGAATTTTGCATTCCTCCATTCCAGCTTCAACATGTAATCCACAATTTAAAGAATGCAGGCTTGAAACATCTTGCCATATGGCAATCAACTTCAACCATGCAAAAACTAAATGGAAATTTCAAGTAGCACACCTCCACTGCGCTCATACTCCCAGAAAGATGACTCAAAGTACAAAATTCATTCACTGAAATGTGCATAGCAATTCAGCTGTAACTAACCTTGATGGTTCTCCATATCTGTTGGCACCATGTGACTGCTGCTGGCTCCAGGAACTGGCTGTTAAATGTTTAAGGTCAATTTGTTATACGAAATATTAACATCCCTGCCTCCAACCATGAAATATGAAAAGGCTTTGCAATAAAAGCTCACACAGATGAGGAATAAACGTGTACTAGAAGGTTGATGGAGCTAGAGAGAAAAATTGAAAGAAAATGGCAAAGATACTAACAGATATACGAGGCTGAGTTCTACTCTTTTGTGATTGCTGGTACTTTATTATGGTCCAATCAAAAACATAATCAAATTCATATCCTGAAATGAAAAGAGAAAGGAGTGAATCATAATCAAGTAACCATGTTACCTAAAACATTTGAAAAATATATCTTCAAAAGTGCATGAACAATTTAAATGAATGAAATGCAAATTACAGTTTTATTCGGGAAATCCAGAAGTTTAGGGACAAATTATCAAACTCATGAAGAAATGATGATTTTGATTCACAGATTATTTGATAATGATACCCAAGTTGGCCCTAATTTGTAAGCTGCAACATGATGCAGTGACCAAAAAGGTGGTATAAAACATGCAAAAATACTTTTATATGTTGGCTTTTGACAATCTAGTTGACCTCTAGAAGTTAGTTAACTAATACCTTCCCGAGCAAACAATTCTCGAAACAGGCGCTTCAAGAATCCATAATCAGGTCGCTGATCAAATGTCAATGAGTGGCAGTAATGTAAGTATGAAGCGAACTCTACTGGATGAGATTTACATAGAACCTGAAAAAACAAGGAAGCGTGTTTAATATGTAAGCCTAGAAAGTAACCTTTTGAAGAAGTGCCTAAACAAAAGGCACTGACCTCTATGGGAGTTGATAATTTCTTTTCACATATTTTGTCATACTTTTGCTTCTTCGTGGCAGCTTTTAGACCCTGCCATGGAAGGCTGAAACATAAATTCAATTAGCAAAGAGCAAAAAGACCAATGCATCTGAACAGAAAATAGCTGAAATTCCCAGTCTAAGACACTTGTTTCTTTTGTATTGTTAAGTAAATGAAATAAAATATTCAGCTAAAAAAAGTGTACCTTCCTCTTAGAAAATATAACAATACATAGCCAAGTGATTCCAAATCATCCCGCCGACTTTGCTCTGTGACAAAGTCAACAAATAATAAGAAATTATTTACTTGAAAGCTGATTACGAATGTGTATGAGTGCAACCCGAATATGGATATATATACAAAAAGGTTGATGGAAAAATATAAACTATCAAAACTAGATGTAATGTTTCCTTTCTCACCAATTCCCAGGTGCGTATTGCAACTGGCATAGCGTGCTGTTCCGGTCAGATTTTTATTCTCCCTGAAAAACAAAATTATTAGTAACAGAACAGTGTAAAAGAATATGCTTTGCAACTGAAATAATATGTTAAGAACGGAAAATCAGTTAACATGTATGACTAAGGAACTTGTGTAACTGGTACATTTAAAAGCTAAACTGCAAGATTATACCTATAAGGAATATGGCGATTGGTTGTGGCATCACGATATCGTTTTGCAAGGCCAAAATCGATCATGTAAACCTGATGCACATGATTTGTGTATATGAGATGGCAAGTACACCATAGTACAGAGGGACTCTCAATAAAATTCATTAAAATCTGATAAAGAGAAGCAATATCAGAAAACCACCATTACCTGATTTGCTTTACGACCAAGACCCATAAGGAAGTTATCAGGTTTGATATCCCTATGCAGAAACCCTTTAGAATGTGTATATTCGATCCTTGTAATCTAAAACAAACAAAGAGAAATAAGTAAGAAGTAAAAAAAAAAAGTAAAAAAGGACACCAGCATACACCGGAAATCAGAGTGTAAGCCGGTGCTTGCTTACCATTTGATCAGCTAACATTAAAACTGTTTTTAATGAGAACTTCCTCCCACAATACATAAACAAGTCTTCAAGACTTGGCCCCAGCAAGTCAAGAACGAGTACATTATCCTCTCCGTCAACACCGGACCATTTTATACTGGGAATGCCACCTAAATAAAACGCATGATTTGCAAACAACAATTTCTTCATTCCATCTCATTAAAACTGGAAAGAGTTAAATTAAAGTAAAATTAGAGAGAGCCAATGCTATTACTCACTGCCTCCTTGAAGAAGATTATACAATTTAGCTTCGTAAAGTAATTGCGGATGCTTTGTTTTGCTGTTCTCCTGGAAAAGCAATAAATAAAAAATTAAACATCTCATAATAAGTGAGCTCTTAGCTGCAACTAGCTCACAAGTACTGCATCAGCCAGATCATAATACATCATCAAAATTCAACAAAATAAGGTGGAAAAAAGAAAGCATTGAATACTAAATCAACGATACTTACGATCTTAACAGCAACTATTTCAAATGTATCGATATGTGTAGCTGCAAAACACGAAAAAAATTTTACAAATTAGATAATACTTCGAAACCGAAAAAAATGAGAGTAATAGAAATTCAAGAGAGAAAAACGCTGTCAGAAGCTGAACTTACCTAGAAAAATCTCACCAAAAGAACCACTGCCGATCTTCCGGCCAAGCTTGTATTTGCCGCCGACGATCCGTTCCATAAGCAGTTAACACGCCAGTCAAAACCGATCAAAGCTAACAAATAGATTAAAAAATATCACAAAAAAACAAGAGATCTGCAGATATTTCTTTTGACGTGGCGATACAGAGTGGACGGGTGGATAGATTGAGGCGTGAGTGTTTGGAATCTGCAACAGACAACCACAGCAGAAAGAAGAAAGAAAGGGAAAAGGACAAGTTTGGTATGAGACGAAGAAGACAGGGAATATTACTATAGGAATCGGATTTGGGGTTTAGACGTGGCTACGATTCTATGAATTTTGCCTATGAAGATAAAATAAAGGAGGCAAATTTTGAGGGGTATTTTTGGTATTTCAGGTAGTTGAGAGTTATGTTGACCGGTTGACTAATCGCGATTAATTGTCAGGTTAAGAAAGAGGTAAGTCAGTTACCTCGACTTCTATATTTATTTGAAATCCTTAAATGAATATTACTTAATTCTTATACAAATTTATTATTTAATTTTATAAAAAAATGTCAACGGCGCCGTCCGGTTGGATTAGCTTCGGCAACTTCACGGAGATCCATCTAAATGGGACCAAAACTATGATGTAAAGTTATTTAAATATCCAGATATTTTTAAAATATTAAAATAAATAAAAAATTACATATGTGCACTAAATTATGTCAAATAAAAAACAATGAATTTTTCAATATTTTTTTGTTATTATTTTTACTTAATTAATTAATTACATTATTAAATTATTAATCATTATAAACTAATAATATATATAATAATAAATAAAAATAATAAATTCAGTAACAGTCAATCGGATGTCATTTTGACTGGCATCCCCCGTGTACGAGTTACATTTTCTCTATCTAACCTTATTATATTAAACAAAATCAATTTATTTTAAATTTAAAAATAATTTAAATTTCAAAAAACTTTTAGTTTTTTACATTAAATGTTTTTAAAAAAGCCCATATTATTATACCACTTGCAACTGCTACAATATGATATGGGTATTTTAAAATTAATAATTTTGAAATATATATAATTTATAATATTTAAAAATTATGTTTAACTTTGACCACTTGATTTCCATATTTTCAAATCAAATGTTTTGTTTAGAAGATTGTATATAGCGACATTGGTACATTGGTACATAAGCTATGTATTAAAATATAATATATCAGTGTTTGGATAATTGATTATAGATTAAACTTAATATAATCATGATATGTTATTTAAAAGTATATAAAAATTAATTAAATTCTATTTCTTTAATTAAAAAATATGAATCAGGCAAGAGAAATTTATCAAAGAAGTGGATATTAAATTCTGATTAATTAATTATAAGTATTTAATTTAATACTAGTGGTTGACATTAATATTATCAAGTTGTTGAGGTATCAATGGTGAAGAAGCAATCCATCCTTCCATTTCCAAAGACCAAGAAACGTTGTCCTTGTTAGTTTCTGCTCTTACAGTATACTCCGTAGCACAATATGAACAGATGAGTTAACCAGATAAACAAAAACAGAAACGAAGTAATGCAGACTTATGAGCCCTTCGAAGGATCAGCTTCACTTGATCTGCACCCATTTGGAAATGCTAGGCACACCCTGATAAACAACAGATAGCAAATAATACCCAGGAGGAGCGATGGTGCTGGTTGGTGGTGCCTCGGCGGTAACGTAGTGTACACCGAGTAAAGGATTGCTCCGGACCTGCTTCAATCCTAAGTCGAGAAGTCTTTGGTTCATTGAAACGCCGTGCGTGGTAAAAGCAGGAGCGTACATAGTCACTTTCACATCTTTCTGTTCTATAGTGGTTCCTGCTAACTTGATTTGGACGTCAAAATCAAGTCCATAAACGAGCAGAAGTGGGGCAATCGCTATCTCCGGTCTTTTAGCTGCAAGGTTAGAATTTAAGTATGGAGGAGAGTATTTTTCGATTCTTAGTTCAGTTGGGAACATTGCATCATAGACATAGCCATTGTTGGTGTTACTGCCACCTACGAGCACCTTTCCGTCTGGTAGAACAGTAGAGGTTGAGTGATACATTCTTGCAATGGTGGAAGGAGCTAGTTCGGTGAATCTTTGTCCCATTTTAGCTCTAGGATTGTATAAAACAGGAACGAAATTGGGTTCTCTGGCAAAACCCCATCCCGAAGCTCCTCGTTTGGCACCATTCAGCAAAAGAAGTTCTCCAGTTGGAAGAATCATCATGTCTCCCATGATACGAGGGGTTGGCATGAGTTCTCTCTTCCATACAGGAACTTTATCCGTGATCCTCATTCTCCCACAATCCTGAAGTGCAGTGTAAAAAATGAGTTTCTCAGCTTTAGAATATGAATCCACATGAGCTGAACCGCCACAGATCAGAACTTCTGCTGGGATCTGTTCTTTAGACTGATTAGCGTGAAGTTTTATTGGCAGGAGAGCGGACAAGGCAGATGCAGGATAATTCCGGTGGCCTCCAACGAGGACAGGAAGTTCACGGACTATCTGGTTGGAGATTGGATTGAGGAGGACGGAACGGCTGTTGGCGAAGATGAATACGTTGCCATCAGTAGACAGAAAAACAAATGGGTACAGATTGTTTTCCTCTGGATCGCTGGTTTCGCGAAGGAAGTTGAAGAAAAAGGGTTTAGCATTGGATTTTCCTTCTGCTGGAATGTACTCGTAGCTGAAAGCATCACGACCACCAACCACGATGAATCCACCGTTTGGCAATGTCGCTTGAGTTGAGTACCTTCCATGGCAAAGAAGAAAAAGAAAAGTTAACCCGAGTGAGTTTATAGAATTCCAGATGAACAAGAGAACATATTACTTGAAAAAATGAACAGTAAAATAAGAACGGAAATGTACCATCTGCGATCAGCAAGTGCTGTTGGGTATTCTCGCCAATTGCAGCCAACGCAATCACCAAGGTATCTGACTGTATTTGCACCACCCTGATACCCACCTGTGCTCACAAGGTTCCCATTAACATCAAGACCTCCTGACGAGCACCATGTATCAGTATTAAGCTGCCATGAACATTCATTTCATATCGTTTAGATTTCGTGATAACTTTTATATTATGTTTACATATATATATACACA
This sequence comes from Dalechampia spathulata, assembly GCA_948192965.1. Taxonomy (NCBI): domain Eukaryota; kingdom Viridiplantae; phylum Streptophyta; class Magnoliopsida; order Malpighiales; family Euphorbiaceae; genus Dalechampia; species Dalechampia spathulata. The sequence continues at coordinate 74,338 of CANYBF010298888.1, forward strand.
CACGTACCTCGAGAGGAGTAAGTTTTGCGGTGTTAATATCAAACAAGACCGAGTGACACCAGCAATCCTTCTGGCCTGTAGTTACGTTGAGAATACGGCAGTGACCATTAGGCAAAGGGAGTTTGGAGATTTTCCAAATGGTAGCATCATACATTAATACTTTGTCTATTTTAGGAAGCAGGATTGCATGCATGGAAGAGACACCAGAATTTTCAGAAACAAGCTCCCATTCTCCTTTATATCCAAGAGCAACCGGAGATTGATCATTAACAGGGTTAACATTAATCTCAACGGCTGCACCTTTTAGAAGTGGAGTACCAATATCATCAGGAATATCCACCTCTTTGTAATCCAAAGGATTCCCGAAAGGGTTTCCGAACAATTCATGAGGACCCATAACGTGTTTCTTGTTAAAATACTTGTAGGCATCATGATCCTTCCACATCTGAGCAAAGCAAGAGGCAAACAGAAAAGGAAGAAGAAACAGGGTTTTCACCATCATTGCCATTGTTGAAACTTGCAAGATACTATAGAGGAACCTCAGAAGGGAAAACGAATCAATAGAAAGTTGTCTCTGATATGCACACAGCCTGCTTCCGCATCTGATGGCGGAAGCTCTGTATCTGCTTCACATGTCCTTCCTGGATATATTTATAGATGGAGAAATGGCTCGTTAATAGGGTGGGCAAAAATAGAGGTGTTCCTTGCTTACAGAAGAGCCGCACGTAGTCATATAAAAATATTATATATATATATATATAAACCAAATATATTTGTGCATCCATCAGTTCATGTATGGCAGGAAATGAGTCTCTTTCCTGTTGATATAACTGAAATCATCTATTCACAGAATTGAAACCTACCACCATAAGAGTTTTTCAAAGAAAAAAACTGATATCATTTAATTTAAATTATTTAAAATAAAATATTTTATAATATATATATAATAAAATATTTTATTATATATATGAATATAAAATAAAAAAATTCTTACATTTATCTACTAAAATTACAATTATATTTTATTACTAAATTATAATTATATTGTATTAATTAATTAATTTAATTATGAATGATTAATATATATATTAGATTTATATAAATATTTTTCATTTTGAAAAGGATTAACAATAAAAATTGATATATAGTTGAAAAAATGTTTCATCCCATGCGGATAAAATTGACAAACACATATTTTAAATTTAAAAAATTAAATATATACATTGAAATAATTCATATTAAATTTAGGGCATATTTGATAGGATATATTTAATGATATTATATGATGAACATTATATTATGTATTTAATTATGATATTTTAATAATTATAAAAAATTTTAAATAATACATTCATTAATACCTAAATAATTAATCATATATTATTAAATATATTATTAAATACCTACAAATTTATATATATTTAATATTACTTTTTTCAATATAATTATATTATAATAATTTTATTAATAAGTAAGTAAATAAGTATTTCAATATAATTTATTAATTATATTTAAATTGATATTAAAATTTATTATGATAATATTTTTATAAATTAATTTTATTAATTTTTACTTTTTACAATACATCATATTATATAATCAAATATTATAATATAATATAATATACTGATTAATTTATTATATTATATTATATTATCAATTTCATTATATTATACAACTAATCAATAATTGATTTATTATATCAATTAATATATATATATATATATTCCTCTTTCATCACTTTCTTCCACCAACTTTATCATTTTCTCCACCAAGGAATTTTTGATTTTGCTTGCCACATATTTTTATCTAATTGAATTGTTTGTATCTTAGATATAAAAAAAAAAGGTAAATTTATGGTATAATTTTTTATATAATGAATAATAAAATGATTTTTAAATATTTACAATAACAGATAATATATAAAATAACTACATGCTTTATTTTTCTATTACATGTAAATTTAATGGAATTATAGAAGGCATTTAACTTCAAAAAAATGTCTATCGTAATTAGAAAATAGGAATTGGTTTAAAGGAATTCCATGGAGAGAGACAAAAAAGAAAATGAAAATGGTCCACATTTACCCAAATAAGATAACCACTGAGAACAGTAAATTAATATGATGGACATTAGTGATATGTGTAATGATTATTGCTTTAACCCTCATTTTTACCCTTACAACACAAGTTCTATAGATCAAGCCTTTCTCTTACTTGTTCAATTGCTTCTTCACGCTACAAATAATGCATAACTGTAAAGAGCCTTTGATAGCTGTAACCACCGGCTCCAACACCCCATTGCGTGTCACTTGACAATTTGATATATGTAAATAATATCAAAGGAAGTACACTTAAATTATTTATAATTAAATTCATATTAATTTATCAAATGATATATTAAAAATTAAATCATATTATAAATTGAACTTTAATTTTATTTAAATATAATTTAATAAATTGAATCATGTCATATCGAGTTAGATTTAACTTATTAATTTATTTCAAATGATAAATTTTTGTATCATTCACATTTATTACGTAGAATTATAAACTTACTAATAATTTAGTAATATATATTAATTTTCATTAAATATCAATTATTTATTAATTATTATTTATAATATTAATAATTAATAATAACTATATATCAATCAATATATAAACTTAATAAATATTTGACATTTAATAAAAATTAACATATATTATTGTACTATTAATAAATCTATAATCCTACCTGATAAATTCAGATCATGCAATAATTTCTCTACTTTAAATTATGTCATATTATTTTATGTCAAACATGTTACATTAAATTATATAACACATAGTTGTATTAAATAGATTATATTAAGTAATTCATATTAAATTTAAGTCAAGTTTAAATTTAAATTTTTAACATGATTAAAATTTAAATTATACTCGAATTAATCATTAATTTATTATAATATGAAGCAACACAACCCATTATTTTATTTACCTAAAGCTAGTAATAAGTTAATATTTGATATGTATATTGAATGTAATATTATTCTAATTTAATATGATGTGGATACTTTTAATATGGATATTAAAAAATAATTGAAAAATCTTAATTTTATGAAAGTATATTAACAATTGATTAATTTTTTTTATAAATTTTGAATAATGTATTTATTAATACTAAAATACAATCACAAATAAAAATAAACTAAATTTATCATTAATATTATATCTGATTTCAAAATGTATTATTTAAAATAGAAAAATTTTTACATAATAAATTTATAATTACTTACGTAATCAACTAGATTTATACAAATAAATTTTATTAAAAAACAAAAATTAAATAATAAAATATAACATTTAAATATTTATCTAAATCTCATTAATATCCTTACATATGAACTACATCAATTAATATAATATTTTATTTTTAATTCATTGATACATATACATATATATAAATATATAAATTAGATTTAAAAGATTCTAATATCAAATTATCATAATAGAAATATCATATTATTTAAGATGGAAATAAAATGATGAAAATATAATATAAAGTTTTAGATACAAATGATAATATAATAATATCACTAAATTTGACATTAGAATAAACTAGAACAACCATTTTTTTTATCTTAATGTCACTTTACTGAATACTAATAATAATAATAATAATAATAATAATAAAATAATAATAAAATAATAATAATAATAAATCATAGATATCAAATATGTTCCAATTAGGAAAGTATTTATTAGTTGATAGATGTTGTCGGGTATCTATGCTTAAATCCGTAAATGAAAAAGGCCAACATGGATGATTTTTTTTTTTTTGCACTTTATTTTTGCATTTCTTCCACAATTTCATCAAGAAGAAGAAAACTCCATCGTCTTATTTACATTTCATCACAGAAATCCCTCTTACATCAAAGTTCGAACCAGTTGATCTTCACCTTGTTATGAATTTGGAAGAAACTGACTGCTTAAATGGACAACCTGAGCTCCAAATCTAATTCTTGACAGTCACTTGATTCTGAGTTTTGACTGCTTGAACCCATTGAATTGCCCTGCTGTTGCTTGTCGTTCTTCTTGGCCAGTAACTCTTCCTATATATATATATAGAGAGAGAGAGATAGGATATATCAATGGCGAGATAATATTTGTATCTATCATATGGGAATTTCTTATATTGTAGAATTCCATGAAGAACAAGGGAAGTACCTCAACTTGTAGATTTAAAAAGTCTCTAGTTGTGGCTGAAGGCTGAGCAAAATGCCGAGCCTCTAACAAGCTATTTCCTTGGTTCTTCCAGCTGGTTAATTTATAAAAAAATCGAATATTGTGATTATCAGATTCCTTGCTAGCATGAGAAAATTTCTAGATGCAGATTAAAATCAAAGATTTCCTACCAACACAAGTAGAAATTGATATATATAGTTGTGTGTGTATATATATATATACCTTGCTGGAGAGGAAGGTTCGATATCGCCATATATCATGTTGTTTTTTTCGTATTCACCGACTCCCATCTGCAGAATTGCCGAGGATATTGATGGTTTGGCATAACAGGAAGTTAGCAGACCGCAACTCTAAGCAATACTTGATTACAGATATTACGTATATTAATTGTCTTACAAGGAGGATCTAGGGTTAGTGACTGAATGAAGAAGAGAAAATCATTCTCAGACAAATATACTTATAGAAGATCTTGTAAATTAAACAGTAGTTCAATCTGAATTTGAGAGAATATTGTTCAAGGTATGTTATCCATCTGAAATCCATGGTGTATAAGAAAAATGGGAATCTGGGTACCAAAGAAAAACCAGCTAGAGATCAAATAAAATAAAAAAAAGAAGACCAAACGCTGATGATGAACTTGCCATGATGTTAGGATAGAAACCATAGGAAGCTGAAGAGGAACAAGAGAAAGAACAAGGTTGTACGGATGAATAAGTTGTCGGTATTCTCTTATCTTCCTGCATGTTAATTCATCAACATGATTGCTATATAAAAGCCTACCACAAAGCAGCATATACATACACCAATATCTTCAAAGAAACGAAAAGAGAAGAAAAGAAAGACCTGGTTGAAATTAGCAAGGTTATAAGGAGTATGAAGAGAAGGAAGATAGCTAGCACTAGCCATATGGCCTTGGAATCTCATCTTCTCCAGCTGAGCAACACCCAGTCCTCTTTGAGGTTGTTTAGGCTTATCTGTGCTACTTTTCTTGCCTTTTCTTGAAGATCCTGAACCACTTCCTCTTTCATTTCCCATGTTTGGTTCTCCAAAATAACTGCTACCCATTTCTTCTCTTCTCCTCTCCTTTCTTCAACCTTCTTCCTCCTTGCTGATTGATATCTGCATATCAATAAGATGATAAAGAAATTAGCCATGGAAGGAAAATTCAAAGCCATAGAGAATGATTAAAACACACGATCTACAGCTTTTTAATTGCTTTGCGAATCTCAAGCCTTTTCCCTTGTTTCTTTCTTTCCTTTGCCTTTACTAGCAACTAGAAGATTTAGCTTTCTGTCAAGAAACGGCAAAAGCGTTGAGCAATCCAAGATCTTGAAGCTGTTTTAGTAATTATCATCGCTGGATGAGATTGTGTACAGATTTAATACAAATATATACTTAGATTTCATGCTCTTTTCTTTATTGTTTTTTTGCTATTTCCACACCAACCTCCTCCTTTGCCTTCATTTTCCTAAAATTTGTATTTATTTATAACTCTGTATGAACCATGAACCTGATTCTATTACAATATTGGAGACTTCCCTTTAGTAATGGCCTCGGCAGACCAATTGAAAAAAAAAAAAAAAAAGGAATTAGATGAAAATTATGATTATGATATGAGACAGGTTGATACTGGAGCGGTAGGCCATTAGCATGTAAGACTACGACTTGACAGAGATTGTGTTTCTTTTTCTAAGGACCATATTGAGATGGAAGCCTACTCGATTTATTGTACAGCTTCTCTATGTATTCTGTAACAAATTAACTAAAATTATATATATATATATATATATATATATATATATATGTTTCTATTTAATATTTAATATATATATATTTGTTTATATTTAATATTTATTTATTAATTTATTATAAAATAGTTATTTCATGTATGATAATAAGATAATAAATGATTTCTATGTTAAAAGAAGTAATGAGAAGTTATAAATTTATAAAAAAAATTTACACTGGTTTGAAGGATTATGACACTATAATAATATTTTAATATATTTTAGTTTTATTAAAATATTATATTATATATATATATATATATATTTGATTTTATATTGATTAATGTATAGTTAGTTATTACTTATCCTTATGTAAAGTATTGAATATATATTATTATATTATTAATAAATTTATAATAATATATAATGAATTGGATTCATGCAAAATTTTTTTAAATGAATAATAAATGATAAATAAAAATAATTATCGTAAATAATTATTAATACATAAATATTTCATTAATTTATTATTTCATATCATTATTTTAATATGAAATTTCACATCTAGTATATATATATATATATATCAATTTTATTTCAAAGTGTTTGTTATAAGTGTATTGCATAAAATTAATGTAACATTATTATTAAATACTAAAAAATAAATTAATTTTATATATACTCATATCATACATATAAAAGATAAATCATAAATAAATAATTAAATTCAATATAAAAATATATACTATTAAATTATGTTAAAGGAATAATGATAAACATAATGTTTTCACTTTTAAAGTTTTTGTATATTTTGATGTTTAACTTTTTTTTATCTAATAAAGTGTCTAAATCATTATTTTTTCATATTAATTTGATATATATGATCAAAATTTAGTGATTAAAGCATAGAAAATAAAATAAAATGATAACATTAACAGTCTTCTTATTTTTCAATACCAACCATTCAAAATAAAGTTTATATTTTGATTTTTTTAAAGAAATTAATAAGAATATTATATATATAGCCATAATTTTATGTAAATTATACTTACGTGTATATACTTTTAAATTAGATTTAAAAAGGTAATATTATGATTTTGTTTATTTTTCATGCATCGATTAACAAAATAACATTTAATCAATACAAAATGCAATGATTTAAACTTTTGATTAGAAAAAAAGTATAAACATTAAAAAAACCCAAAAATAGAAATACTAAATTTATCATTATTTATTTATTAAATATTAATATCAAGTATTCTATTACATTTATTTTTAACTATTATTATCTTAAAAATGATAGAGACCAAGTTTGGTGTAGAGAGTAATTCATGATAAAAATAATTAAATTTATTTTATATTAATTTTATACTACAAAATTAACATATAAAAAATCTAAATGTTATTTTATGATAAAATAAGACTAACATTATTGTAGTATTTTGTTAAAAGATTAAGAGATCATTAGTAAAATAAAACATAAGTTAAGGGTTATTAGTTGGATAATAATGCATTAACTAGTTGACTAATGATATTTAATATAGTGAAATAAAAAATGTGGATATTTTATGCATTTTAAAAATATAAAAAGGATAAATAATTAATACATTAAAATATAAGCACATATTAATTCTCCATAAAATAATGAAAAATAATAAAACTGTAAGATTGTCATTTTTAAGGAAATTATTCCTTGATTTCTTAAATTGATTTTTAAAAATAAAATTCAAAAAAATTGATTTTAAAAAATTTTATAATTTTAATAAGGTTTAATATAAAATTTAAAAAATATTTAATATGAGTTTATTATATAAAATTATTATTTTTTAAATAACTTTAATATTATCCGTAATTTTCATAAAAAAATATGTATTCATGAAACTTAAACGGGTCGGAGAAGGACTGGATTGACATTAAGGCCCATATTTAATCAAAGAGATGATGATGGGCTTGGCTAGCTGAATTAGCCGAGGAACGGCTGATGAAGTCGAAGCGAGCTGAGCCGAGCTAAGGAAAGCCGAGGAGAGCGTAAAATCATCGGACTGTTTGCAAGAGCAATGGATAGTGTAGATAAAAACCAGAGCCATAAGATAAGGGATTATTTAAAGCCCCACCTTTCATTTCCCTCTTTGTCCATGGCCATGCATTGAGTTGTCTTCATCTCACTCTTCACTATCCACTAACATCAACTCTTCCTCCTCTTGTCTCAATATTTTGAGGTTTTCTTCTTCTTTTTAACTTTGATTGTCAGCTTCAACTAAAAGCCTTTGCTTTTGATGTTAATTAGTTTGTTTTCTTTGAATTTGCAGTATTGGGTTGTCTTCCATTCATGTCAATTTTGATATAATTTCTCCTACTTTTGTGTGCTTTTCCCTCATGTTTGTGGTTTTTAGCTTTTTCTACAGTTTCGAGCTTTAGTTACATGTAAAATTGCTGTAAGTTGTAGTTTAAATCAGTTTAAGAACTGATTACTAGCTACTGCTTTAGTTAATTTGTTGTTTTTGGATAATATTTTGTTTGAATATTGAGGTTTGTGTTCTTCATGATAAAGTTTGCCGTGAATTTCCATGGCTCTACCTCAATATGAACAACTAAATGCTGTGGTCAATTGTACTGAACTTTTATTTTCAGTTTGAAACTTAATAAGGTTTCTTCAGTTTGTTGAAGTTTTGAGGGGTTATGAAGAAGGAATATGTGAAGCTATGGCGGTTGTAGAATGTTTCTTGTTTAGCTGTTCTTTGTACTTTGCGGACTGATAAATACATTTTTTACCCTGATTTTAGTGCAACAATGTAATCCATGCGATTTAATTTGAATGCTGTGGGCAGGTGAAGATTGGGATGAAGAACTTGTTCTAAGTGCAGTCACTGTCTTCCATTCAACAAAATATGACTAGCATAGTTCCATCTTCTACAAGCACCATTTCTCTCATTCATGGAACTGCCTTTACAATAAAGAAAAATAATCAACTTACGAGATGCAGTTTGCCGAGGAAATCATCAAAACGTTTAATATCGTTACGAAGACATGTAGTACCACTTCTGACATCTGTTGGCTTATTCCCAGAATGCAGAAGGGATTGTGGTTGGCTTCGTAGAGCTGCATTGCGTACTGTATCTGCTACAGGGACTGATACGGATGTCGTGGTGGAGGATGCAGGTTCACCAGTTGCAGATGAAGACTCTGGTGGAACCTCGGATGTTCCAGAAGAGGCAGTTGCAACAAGTGAAAAACCCCCTATCAAGTCAGAAGCTAACCGTTCTCCACCTCAAACAAAACGTTTAAGACCTGGTAGGAAAAGTGAAATGCCACCTGTGAAGAATGAGGACCTCATTCCTGGTGCAACATTTACTGGAAAAGTGAGATCAATCCAGCCTTTTGGTGCTTTCGTGGATTTTGGAGCTTTCACAGATGGTCTGGTACATGTTTCCAGGTTAAGCAACAGTTTTGTCAAGGATGTGGGAAGTGTTGTATCTGTAGGCCAAGAGGTGACGGTGAGATTAGTTGAAGCAAACTTTGAGACGGGGCGCATCTCTCTAACTATGCGTGAAAACGATGATCCGAATAAATTGCAGCAACAGAAAGATGCTCCTGCTACAGCTAGGCCTGCTCGAAGGAATGCCACAAAATCTGGTCAAAGAAGAGAAGATACTAAACCCACCAAGTTTGTTAAAGGGCAGGACCTGGATGGCACAGTCAAGAATTTGACCAGGTCTGGTGCTTTTATATCTCTCCCTGAGGGCGAGGAAGGATTTTTGCCCAGATCAGAAGAATCTGATGGTGGATTTGAATCCATGATGGGCGGCTCATCTCTGGAGATTGGCCAGGAAGTTAGCGTTCGGGTATTACGTGTTGCAAGGGGACAGGTTACTTTGACAATGAAGAAAGAAGAAGAAGATGAATTGGATATGGAAACTGTCCAAGGTGTTGTCCATGCTGCAACAAACCCCTTTGTGCTGGCTTTCCGTAAGAACAAGGATATTGCTTCATTTTTGGATGAGAGGGAAAAAACAAAAAAGGTGGCAAACCAACCTGTGAAACCAGGAACCCCCGTAGAAGCAGGACAGGCAAAAAAAACTGAAACCGTGTCTGACATGCTAGAGGTTCAGGATCAGCCATCAAGCAGCAATGTGGGATCAGAAGAATCAGTTAGTGCTACTTCTAAGGTGATTGAAACAATAGAGGAGGATGAAACAAATTCAAAAGTTGTAGATGCAGAACCAAGTATTGCTGGAGATGATAAGAAGCCAGAAAGCATAGAGTCTAGCTCATCACAAATTGTTGAAGCACAAGAAACTTTTGCTGATGCCAAGGATCCAATTATTGTCAGTGTTGACCTGAATTCAGAAATCATTGAGTCTAGCTCATTGGAAAGTGTTGAAGGTGCTGTTCATACTGTAGAAAAAGAAGCAGAGGAAAGTTCTGTTGGTGATGGGGATCCAAGTATTGCTGGTGATGATCAGGAACCAGAGAGCATAGAGTCTAGCTCATCACAAATTGTTGAAGGTTCTGTTGAAACCATAGAAAAAGAAGAAGAGGAAACTTCCAGAATTTCGAATGATAAAGGGAGTGCATCTGGAGAAATATCCAGTGAAATTTTATCACCAGAAAGTCCTGTTAATGAAGCAGTTATTGCGAGTCAGCTTGGTGATGCCATAACAAATGATGGAGTGCAAACAGAGTCATCAGGCATTTCATCTGTTGCATCAAGTGAAGATGAAGCTGTGGGAGCAGCAATCCTTGAAGCAAATGACAGCATTTCTGGCTCAGGCAAGCAAGAAGATGTTTCCCCTCCACAAGAAGCTAAGGGTAACCACTTGAAACTTAATTTTTCATAATCATCTCTGATTTATTGGTCAAAATATTCTGTCTGATTTCTGTTGTATGATGTAAGAGCAAACATTTCTTCAATAATATTTTAAGATGTAGACATTCTAATCTAAAGGAAAAGATTTGGTTGGCTTCTCTTAGCAAATGTAGTGAGAATCATTTTGATGAGGATTGTTGAACCGTGGTCATCTTTTGATATATGTTGTGGGGATTTTTCTTTTCCTTAGATGACGAGAATGGTGGGAATGCAAGCTTGTCAATCCCCTTTAATTGTAATTCACTTCCCATAAAATGCGGTTACAGATATGAAACTTTCTCTGTTTTCCTCTGTCCAGACGTTTTTTAAAATGATATTTCTTTGAAAATTTTGGGATCTTCTCAGTTTAATATGAAGGTATCTTCGTCTTTTGTTATTTGCTACTGGCTATTAAGTCTGTTACTCTAAGAATATAATTATATGAACAGATGAAGTTATTGCGAGTCAGCTTGGTGAGCCATCAGATATTTCTTCTGTTGCACCAGCTGAAGATGAAGCCGTGGGAGCAGCAACCCTTGAAGCAAATGACAGCATTACTGGCTCAGGAGAGCAAGCAGATGTTCCTTCTCCACACGAAGCTAAAGGTAATCACTTGAAACTTAAATTCTCATAATTATATCTAATGTATTGGTCAAAAGATTCTTTCTAATTTCTATAATATAATTTAGGAGCAAACATTTCTTCAATAATATTTTGAGATGTAGACCTATTCTAATCTAAAGGAACAGATTTGCTTGGCTTCTCCTAGCAAACGAGGTGACAATCATTTTGATAAAAATTGTTGAACCGTGATCATCTTTTGATATATCTTTTCATGGGGATTTTTCCGTTCCTCAGATGACAAGAATAGTGGGAATGCATGCTTTCCTATTCATTTAATTGTAATTCACGTTCAATAAGATGAGGTTCCAGATGCGCAACCTTCTCTGTTTTCATCTGTCCAAATGTTTTTTGAATGATGTTTCTTTGAAAATTTTGGGATCTTCTCAGTTTAATATGAAGGTATATCTTCATCTGATGTTATATGCTACTAGCTATTAAGTCATTTGCTCAATAACATGATTGCTTGAACAGATGAAGAAGTTATTGCAAGTCAGCTTGTTGATGCCATAACGAATGATGGAGCGCAAACAGAGACATCTGGTATTTCTCCTGTTGCCCCAGTTGAAGAAGGCAGCGTAGGAGCAGTTGATGCAAACGACAGCATTACATCGGGCGAGCAAGCAGGTGTTCCTCCTCCACAGGAAGCTAAAGGTAACTCCTTGAAACTTAATTTTGCAGAATTCTCTCTGATGTACTGTTCAAAAGATTCTCTCTAATTTCAATAATATAATTTAGAGCAAAGATTTCAATGATAGTTTGAGATGTGACCAATTCTAATTTAAAGGAAAACATTTGCTTGGCTTCCCCTAGCAAATAAAGAGATAATCATTATGATAAAGGATTATTGAACTGTGGTTATCTTTTCATATATCTTGTCATTGGGATTTTTCCTCTCGTTAGATGACCAGAATAGTGGGACTGCATGCTTTCCTATTCATTTAATCGTAATTCACTTTCAATAAGATTATTAGAGATATGAAACCATTCTTGTTACTCACCTAACAATTTAAACTTTTGGGTTGAACCGTTTTTTTACATGATATTAGAGTTTCCAAAGTTCAATCCAAGAAAATCTCATCTATTAAATAATATTTCAGCATGTGATAAAAGTAAGTCTATTCATGTGTGGGGTGTGTTAGAGATGTAAAACCAGTCTTGATGCTTTACCTAACTACTTAATCTTTGGGGATGAATGTTTCTTGACAAAGATGAGATTCCAGATGCACAACCTTTTGTGTTTTCATCTGTCCATAAGTTTTTTTTGAGCCAAAATGATATAAGTTTGCTTTCTCTTTCAAAATTTTGGGATATTCTGAGTTTAACATAAAGGTATCTTCATCTGATGTTATGTGCTACTGGCTATTAATTCTGTCACTCAAAGAATGTGATTGTATGAACAGATGAAGAGGAAAGCGTTCAAATCTCTGCTCCATCTGGAAGCACAGTTGTAGCTGAAATCTCATCTTCAGAAAGTCAGGACAATGGACTAGTAGTGGAGAACCAATCTGAAAGCACCAATGATGAAGTGCAACCTCAATCTTCTGCTGCTGAGGCTGAAACTCCTTCTGTTGTACAAGTTGAAAATGAAAAAGCGGAACCAGCCTCTGAGAAAGTCAACGGCTTTGCTAATTCAAATGGACAAAGCGAGTCTCCTTCCACTGAGAAGAGTGTGAAAGGTTTTTACCTTCTCCATCTCTGTTTTTTCTTGCCTATGCATTTAAATCGAACTTCACTTTTTCATGAAAATCAAACTACAAAACAATGGTTATTGATTATTCTAGGATATTGGTTGCAGTCCGAATTTTCATATCTTCAGATTTGATTGACCACCTTTACAACATCCATTTAGTTATATTCACCTTTTTTTCTCTTCCTTTGACATGCTCTACAGCAACCATATCCCCTGCTCTGGTGAAGCAGCTTCGCGAAGAAACTGGTGCAGGAATGATGGATTGCAAGAAAGCCCTTTCAGAGACCGGAGGGGACATTGTTAAAGCTCAGGAGTTCCTTAGAAAGAAGGGATTGGCAAGTGCGGAAAAGAAAGCCAGCAGAGCCACAGCAGAAGGAAGAATTGGTTCTTACATTCACGATAGCAGGATTGGTGTCTTGGTAGAAGTGAATTGTGAAACAGATTTTGTTTCCCGGGGAGAAATTTTTAAGGAGTTGGTTGATGATATAGCCATGCAGGTGGCTGCGTGCCCTCAAGTACAGTATCTTGTTACTGAAGATGTTCCTGAAGAGATTGTGAACAAGGAAAGAGAAATTGAGATGCAGAAGGATGATCTTTTGTCAAAACCAGAGCAGATTAGAGCAAAGATTGTTGAGGGACGAATCAGGAAGAGACTTGAGGAGCTGGCATTGCTGGAACAACCATACATTAAGAATGACAAGATTATGGTGAAGGATTGGGTGAAACAAACAATTGCAACTATTGGAGAGAATATAAAAGTCAACAGGTTCATTCGCTTCAATCTTGGTGAGGGCTTGGAGAAGAAAAGTCAGGATTTTGCTGCTGAGGTAGCCGCCCAAACTTCAGCAAAACCAGTTTCAGCTCCAGCTATAGAGCAGTCAACTTCAGCAGAAACCACAGAACCTGTTGAGAAGTAAGTAACCGTTCAGTGTTAATTATGATGCCTAATACGTAATAACAATCCCGTAATGTTTACTTTCTATGTTTGAATATGCAAAACGGGCGGGGGCATAACTTAGACCAAATCTGTCTGAAGCTTTACATATGCCATCCTTTTTGTTTTTTTCTCAGACCACGAGCAGTAGCAGTTTCTGCTGCACTTGTTAAACAACTGAGAGAAGAAACAGGAGCTGGTATGATGGACTGCAAGAAGGCTCTGTCTGAAACTGGTGGGGATCTTGAGAAGGCACAGGAATATCTCAGAAAGAAAGGTCTCGCAAGTGCTGATAAGAAGTCTAGTCGGCTTGCAGCTGAAGGCCGAATCGGCTCTTACATTCACGACTCCCGCATTGGAGTTCTGATTGAAGTCAACTGTGAAACCGACTTTGTAGGTAGAAGTGAAAAATTCAAGGAATTGGTTGATGATTTAGCAATGCAGGTTGTAGCTTGCCCACAGGTGCAGTTTGTATCCATTGAGGAGATTCCAGAAAGCTTTGTAAAAAAGGAAAAGGGGATTGAGATGCAGAGAGAAGATCTTGCATCAAAACCAGAGAACATAAGAGAGAAGATTGTTGAAGGCAGGATCTTAAAAAGACTTGGAGAACTCGCTCTTCTAGAGCAACCTTTCATCAAGGATGACAGCATTCTAGTGAAAGACTTGGTGAAGCAGGCTATAGCTGCAATCGGTGAGAACATAAAAGTCCGAAGATTTGTTCGATTCACTCTCGGGGAGAGTACCGAAGATGCAGCAGAACCCAAACCTGGCACATAGAGCAGCGAAGCAAATCAGTATAGTGCGCTGGGACATGTCATTTGGACGAGGGAATGACTTGATAATTTTGTTAGCCACGGCAAGTGAGCTCCTTTTTTCCCCTTCTTTTTGTAGCTTTACCATCAGAATGTGTTGTTCTGGTTTCTGCATATATGCAGAAGAGAAAGTAACATCACAAATTATTTTTTGGGTAATTTGGGAATAATTACTTCTTTATGTTACGGATACAAATTGCTGTCTTTTTTTTAAAAAAAATGCATAAAGAAATTTGGACATTGGCAGTTACATTTCATATATTCATTATATACTTTGTCTGATTATGAAATGTGTAATTACTGTTATTATCAATTGTTGAAAAGGGTATGTTTAATCAGCATCAATTTTTGGAAAATTCCCTATTTGTGTAGTAAGATGATCACATGGCAAAGTGTTGTGGTACAATGTTGGTAACTACAAGGTAATAGAGTGTGCTACATGGCGTTTCCTGTATTTCTGGGTACGAATCGCCAGAGGTCCACAGCTATGTCCACCTCCTTCTTCTTATGAAACTTGTACAGTTTTGGTATATCATATCGAAGCTGACAAGAGGAAAAAAAAAACACACACACAGAGAGAAACCAGAAAAGATTCACTGATTTATGATTTACTCTTAATTGGAACTGAATCGTAAAAATGGCCTAGAACCCGCCATATGTACTGTACCTCGCATAAAACCTCAGCACTGCTGGCACCCAAGTCTCGCATGGCTGCCCTTTTCACATGCTGACCAAGAAAAACAAAAAATAATCATAGAGGATCATCACCAACAGAAATCCCCTCAAGAGAACTGAAAAGAAGGTACTCCCTCCGTTTATTTGAATAGCTACCCATTCAGAATATCAAATTTGTTTCAATATTTATCTTTCTTCAGTAAATGCTCATTCAATTTTTAAAGAACTTAACGACTCGCTCGTTTGATAGTTGTGAACGATATTTTAGTAAAATGCTATGATAAATATTAATGAATAATCGAAGCGGACAAAATTAAAAGTGAATGAAGAAGTAAAAGAAAGTGCGAGAATAAAAGCATAGAAGAAGTAAAAGCAAACAACATACATCTCTTGTTGAAGTCTTGTGCAAGGAATACACTGCCTGCGAAGCAACCTGACTCCAACAAGGGAAAATGTGGAATGTATTCATATTGCATTAACCTCGAGCAGAGATTTCGAATACCCGAAAAGCCAAAAACTAATAAGATAAACAAAACCATCTCCATTTCCTTTACCTTTAAAGCTACAGAAAGAAAATCCATGTCAGCACCTTTTCTCCGAGTCCCAAAAGGAGGATTCATCACAACAGTATCTACAATCTGACCTGAATGATAGAGTAGATATCATAACCATCAAATATAGACATGAAGTGAAACCAAAATTTAGAGAAAGAAGTGTAATGCTAGAAATTAACTTAAAAAGCAATTTTCTTCCCGTCCACTCGAATATGGTGGGTCAAAAAGAAAAGATTCAATGATTCGTTACCTCTCCATCCTAAGTTCCTGATGTCACATTGAACAAATTCTATGTCCAACTGCAAACCAATCATTTAACCACCAATAGTGAACCGTTTGATTATGACAAAAAAATAATTCAGCACTAGAGAACGACATCTAAACAATTCAACACACGTCGACACGCAATCACATGGATCTTATTCTCTGCAATATTCCCACCTTGACAAAAAATAACACATATTTACTAAACCAACCAAAGAGCCATAAGAATACGAGTCGTCAAAATGAAGAAAGACAAATTACCTCAAGTTCCTCTGCATTTAGTGATGCTATTTCAAGAGATTCAGAATCAACATCAATGCCAATAACCTGTCTGTTACACAATAATGAGAACCACAAAATGAAACCGATAAATTTGATGTTCAAAATACAGATATTTGGCAAGCAGATGAAACTTGTAGAACTGCTCCACGAAGTTAAGTAAACATGCTATACTTCATTGGCATTCCGTGAATAAGCAGGCTCTACATATGAAGGAAAAAGATGTAACTTACTCTGCACTTAGAAGAGCAGCTGAAGCACTCAATGTGCCACATCCGCAACCAAAATCTGCCACAATCCTGCTGCTCACGTCACCAAATGAATTCTCCGCCTGCTCCATGATAAACAAGGTTACCCACCAAATGTGTTTAGTTAGCTCGCGGAAATAACCAAAAAGATCGTGGTGAAGATTCCAAAAGAGAATAAATAATCCATTGCAGAAAATTTGCATTGAACAATAACATATCAACATGATTAAAAGGCCACAAATTAAACAAGTCAACTATCTTTTCACACAACTGGTAAAATAGCATCCTTTCTTAAACCAAAAGAACCGAAAAAGGAAGCAAACCCAGAATAGGAAATGAAGCATAGAGGTTGAAACAAATGGTGATTGTAGTGGAAAAACAGAACAGATACAAATAAAAAGGACAACAGCAACAAAAAGATAAAGAAGAAGAAGAAGAAGAAACTGAACAAAACCATTTTCGTAAAGATTACAATTTGTTATGATGAGAACATGCTAGATTAAGTAGAAAAGAGATATCAGTACAGTGTAGAGCATGCGAGCAGCAATGTGAGGCCCAGTCGGGTACTGCTCCAGCTCTATCTGCACAGAAAAAGAAAAAAGGATTCATCTAAATGATGAGATTAATATCAGTGAAATCTTATAGAGGGACAAAGAGAAAAGACCTTTGGAGTGGAGATTTGTTGAAGATCACCTAATATGCTTTCCAACTGCTTCAACTTCATCTCTTGTTTGGCTTTTTAATTACAATTACTTTCTGAATTCACTTTCTTGTTTTCCCTTTGACCAAACAGGAAGACAGAAAGAGCAAGAGAGGAGATTCAAAGTAGGAAAAGTGTCTGGAATTTCTTTTCTTTTTCAAAAAAAGAAAAACCCTAATTGGGAAAGTGTTTCAAAAGAATAATCATATGATGATGGGATGGGATGGGATGGGATTATTAGGATATACTGGAATTTCTTTTTCTCTTCTTTCTTCCTTTACCTTCCATTGATAATCTATGGACCCAAATGGGCTCTTATCACAAGTGCTTTTGTTGGAATTTTATCCTTACTTCTTCGAGATTTTCTATTCCAAAATCAATTTGAGAAAACATGCAAAGACATTAATCTGTTTCTTGCTAATGAAATTGTAATATGATGGTATGACGCTTTCTTAGAAAGTCGAGTTCGAACGTGTTAATCGGGCATATTTAGAATATTATTATTTCAACCTTAACTTGTTTAATTAACATTAAATCATAAAATAAATTAGTATTTAAATATTAAGTTAAACTCAACTAAATTTTGTTATATTTAAATTTGTTCAACTTTATTAGATATTAATATAATAATATCTATTAATTTTCATTAATTATAAAAAATTATATTGATTTTATATTAATTAATATATAATTATTATTAATTATTATTATATAATAATTAATAAACCTATCATATTAATGATGTTTAGGGAATGCACGGTGACATTACTATTCCTAAACTATCAAACGGAAGTCCGGTAAATTAATTAATGCCGGAGATTTCTCATACCGGAACCCTATGAGGTGACGCTACACTACACACACAGCAAAATAACCGCAGAAAAGATACCAATAATGTTTAAGATTAATGGTCGTCTATTCTCTGGAAACATCATTATCAGACTAACAACATAAAATTTCTGATTCCCCCTACTGACAAATTCCTTATCTTTTGAGGCTGCTTTTGGCTCGTTGGGTTCCAAATACAGGTTCAAGTGAATCCAACGCATTAACAAATAGTGTTGCTCATACAACGTATCGGTAGGTAACGTATCGCCCTGCGGTCTCACTTGGCCGGATGATCTTGACAACTTGCCCACGCTTAAGCCCGTAATATCTAGCAATTGGATCAGTAATCTGAATCCGAGGCAACTGCAGGTGTGTAACAAATTTAGCAGGCAGATAATAATAGCACATTATCCATAGAACGCCAAAAACATGCATTCGCAAGTTTGATATCCCAAGTATAGAATTCGATAACATTTGCAAACATAATGTCAAATTCCAGTTAGAGCCACTGACATGAGACACCATAGAGGGCTCGGAAAATTCATATAGACGATAATGGAAACAATTATTCAGCCATGTCTGACTACAAGCCATTATTTGCCATTCTAAATAGCAATCAGCATGAAGACAAAAGAAGATCTCAGAAACCACTCATCCAAATATGAGAACGAAATAATAAGATTACACTAACCTGTGTTTCTTTCACAGTGTATCTCTCTAACAACGTCTTCTTTTCTTCATTCGTAAGCACCTGATGCTCGGGAACAAGTACATGCTCTTTAATGTTAACCAACAGTTCTGATTCCTGCGTTCAGCATTCAGTTAACAGATGATTTGAAAAAAGTAAGTTCCAATATTTACTGCAGGTTAAATGATTTGTGAATGAACCACTGGTAAGGAAGTCAAAATCAAAATAAAACCAATTGCCAAACCATCAATATTCCATCAAACTTGTTGGTTATCCCGATGCCTTCCACTTGAAATCTCATTAGGGAAAAGACCCCACCTACTTGTACTATAGAACATATTACAAATGCTTCACAAGAAAGAAATTCATAAATAGAAAGTACGCAGTCTATTTATTGCCAGCATAACTCATGTTTCTTAGCATCCATGGATGCTAACAGAAAAAGCTAATTGTCGAATAACCTATTAATAGAGATAGGAATCGAGACCATAGGGCAGACAATGAAGTAAAAAAGAATTCAGCAGATTATCTACATCCTCTAGATTAAGAATGCAACAGATATAGATAATGTCCTAACATGTTGTGAGCTTAATCAGGAGGGGAGCTTCCTGCCCGCATTATTCCTTTTGTACCTTGGGACAGAAATTAAACTACAAATAAGCATACTGGACAGTAACTTCTATTATCCACGGTTTCTTATATCCACTTCATCAGCTTGAACTGGAAATAAGAACATAAAACATTGCTTTTCCTGATTTTGTTGCCAACCAAAAGAGTGAGCCATGAAAGGGAGCACAATACGTCCATGTTTTACATAGATAATAGGTAAATGAGCTCAAAAAAGGTTTCTTATAGAAACTTTTTACCCACAAAAGGGACAATAGAATAATAGCCAAGTATTAACAGCATTACTATCCTATTAATATAAAAATTTGATGCTTGTATGTCAAGTCAATGGTCAAAGACATAACAAAAATGGTGATATTTACAGAGCTTAAAGACCAAAAATCAAAGGAAATGACACAGGAGGATAACATGTGATAATGTGTTTACCATAACAAGACAGATTGTCTCTGAAACTTGAAACTTTGTTGGGCAATCAGGATAAAAAGTAAAACTGAAATGATATTTGCAGATGATAATAGACAATGTGCGTGCAAAAGTAGATAGGAAACTAGAGCTTTCAAGTCAAAAGGTTTTAAGTTAAGTAGAACTAAAATGAAATGTATGCATTGCAAGTTCAGTAGTGACCAAGCACAAAAGGTAAGTCTCTTTAGATGGTACTAGTACCTTAAAATATACATTTTAAATATTTTAGGTCAATCATTCAAGAAAATGGAGAGTGTGAGAAGGACATTAGACATATGGTCCAAATAGACAGGGTGAAATGGAGGAATGCAACAGTTGTCTTCTGCAGTAAAATGAATATTGTTGAAATGAAAATGTTATGATGGATGTGTGAACATGCTAGAATAGATTGGATTAGAAATAGAGTAGGGGTAGCACCTATAGAAGATAAATAGAAAGAATGGAGGTTAAAATAGTTTGGTCATATTAGTCATAGACCTCGAGATGCACCTGCTAGGAGGGTAGAGATGATAACTACAATGAGTGGGAGAAAGAAGGGAAGAGTAGACCTAAGCTTACTTAAAAAAGGGAAATACAATCAGATTTACCACAATTAGACTTGGATGAGGCTATTGTCCAAAATCAAGATGAGTAGAGAATGAGAATACAAATAGCTGAACCCAAATAACTTGGGATTAAGGTTGAGTAGCGTTGTACTCAACTAACAAAATTTTTACCTGGAAGACCTCCAAATGGAATTTTGAAGCTATCTCAGCTATGCATGATCGTGCAAATGGTGTCAAATTCTGTTGAACAACCAAGATTGCCCTGAAAACATTCTCATTCTTCATGAGATGGGTATAGTTCTTCATAGTCTTGACACCAACCTTCTGTTCCTCGGGAAAGAAAACATAAATCTGATGCAGAAGAAACCACCAAGGTGGTCAGCAACATAAAATAGAAATCTGGCATTGGAAAAATGGTTGCAGGTTTATCTTCTGCACAACAAAAATATTAAACACAAAAGAAACCAATCTGGTTTCAGTATTTATAAGGTTAACACAACACACACACTCATATTTCTTTCTTGTTATTTCTTCTATAGAATAGTACATCCAATCACAACAATCCAGTATAAAATGGAAGATACGTATACATCATGTCTGCAATTCTCTAGGCTTACATTTCTAGCACATTCATTACATTCGAAAATGAATGGTCAAGTAAATCAGAACAGCTTGCTCATGCATAAGCAGGTAACATGATATCCTCACATAACACTTCATCCAATTAAAGCCCAGAAAGAAAAGAGGTGCAATCATACAACCAACTAAGAAAAATAAACAAGGTCACTGCAATAACATACAGCAACACATCACAATCCACCGCCAGGATCATTGGTAACATCTTCTTTCCAGCATGAATAGTTATGAATAGCTATGAATAAACCTATGATTATGCACCATATACTATATAAACTCACCCACCTCCCTTTGTCCGTCTCGATTTTCTAAGTCAGATTTCATATTGCAGGCACACCATACAGCATTAACAAAATTTTAAGAATAATTACATGGCAGTAATTTACCATAAAACCAGCAAAAAGATGCACATACGTACCGAATCAGATCCATCACGCTTAGACTTATTCATCGTAAGATCTTCCCTCTTCATATTGTCACCATATTTGACCGAAAACTGCTGCCTTGTCATGTTGATTTCAGCATCCGTAATTAAATAACTCCTATCCTTTAGCATTTGCAGCACTGTCCTCCTTATTCTGTACAGCCTCTTATATTCATCCTCCGATAAAGTCATGTTTATTTTGACTGCAAACAAAAAAAAAGAAATAAGTAAAAAAAAAATCAGAATAAAACCGTCAATAGAACAAAATACACACACTTCAAGCTATTTAAGCATAAGAACTCTTCCTCCTTTTGGTGGAAACAGGAAATTCTTAAAAAAAAATTAAACGAAAGAAGAAAAACAGCGGTCAAGTTTCACAGAGGCAAATGGTCGAACACCATGCGGAATAGGAAAAAAAAACAACCTAATTTTTATTGCATCGACTTTTCTATTATATTCTAAAACCAAGCAACTTACTGGATTATAAAAATAAAATATCATGACTCCAAAGTATAAACCCTAGAAGGGAGAGGCTTACCTTGACGTTAAGAGCTTCGACGAAGAAGAAACCTCCGTGAATTTTCCTGTGTTTACCAGGAGAAGAAGCGGCTAATGATGAACTATAAGCTTCTTTCGTAATTCTTTATATATATATATATATATATATATGCTGATGGTTTGTTTTATTTATTAAAGGAATGTGGCGAGGGCTAATCTTAATTAAATTAATCAAATTAATATATTTAATTTTAATTAATCAGATATATTATTATTATTATTATTATTAAATTTAAATTTTAGGGGATTTAATTACAAAAAGGTTCTATAGATTATTAAATTATTTTTTAAAAATATATATTTCAAATAATATTTTAAATTAAAAATGAGTTTTAAATATATTTTTGTAAATGCAATGTCAAAGATGCCCCAAGTCTTACTGAAATTTCTAGTAGTAAACTAATCACATAAATGATTTATTGACTAATAACTAATATTCAATTATTAATCACCAATAAAACAACGGTTGATGGTTGTTGATTGGCAGTTCCAGAGACGAGAAATGTATCTGTCCTCATGTGAATATACCTCTCATTTGCCCTTTCAATCAATTCTCACCACCCGCATATTTACATCTATCAGCCACCAATCAAAATTTTAATCTTTTTTTAAAAAAAATTTATATTATAATTTTAATATTTTAAAATGAAACTGAATCAAAAAAATTTTAAAATATTTAAAAACTAGAAATCTAATCAAATTGAACGGAGCAATTGGATTAAAATTTCAATTTCGATTTTTATATTATCGAGCAGATGCCATGAATTCTGGTTCCATACACAATACTGAAACCTAGATTGATAGATGAGAATGGAATCAGATTACAAAGAAAGCATCCATGGCGAAGAACACAAACCTATAAAAGCACCTTGACAGTATTTGTTTTCTAATCTCGAAGTTCTTACTACGACCAACTTCTATTACAACAATTACCCATAAACACACAACCATACTGCAGACATAAGACCTGATTTTGAGACCCATTACAGGGCTCTAGTAAATCCAATGGCAGAATCATCATCCATCACCATTGTTACCAGCTAGCCAGTGTCCATGTCTGGCTAGTTCCGGCTTTTGCACTTCTCCATCGCTCTTGGTGCTGAAAACAAACATATATTACTATTTAATAATCGATATAATTATGATATATGATAGTTTTTATTAATGATGATTGATGATATTTATATATTAGTTAATATAATTGTAACGTGTTTATCATCTGTTTATCATCTATTAAAGTAGATAATTGAAAATTGACCAGTACGATTGGAGCAACATACCAAGGCCAATAGCATCTGAACTTTTTGTGATCCTCAGCCTCCTGCAAGTGTCGGTGAACATCCTGAAACGACAAACACGCATCAGGAAAAACCCATGTAGAATTGTAAACATGCTTTATTGGCAGTGTAATAAATTTGAGAAACAGCAATTTCCAGGGCCAATTTCAATTCCAGAACAGAAGTTTGAATGTCGTTACTTCCAGGGAACATCTCCGACAAGCATCCAGTCATCATCTTTGTCTTGATAAGTTAGCACATATTCAGAACCATGCAACAGATCCATCAATCCGTTCTCGCTCAATCCATCTCCATGAGAATCACATTGACCTGAAACCAATCTTACCAGAGATCTCATCTTCTTCCAGGTAGAAGAATAAATATAGATGTAGATATAGATATAGATACAGATACAGATACTGGCGAGTGAAAGATGGTGGGATGAAAGGATATTACCAATTGTAAAGCAGCTGAACATCTTCTCCAGTCCTGAAGAGAGTTCCATATAGCTGGTGTAGGTTTTGAGGTCAATTTTCCGCAGATAAGGAGCACCATCCATGCTGACCTTGATAAACAGGCATCCTGATCCTACCTGCTTGGCTTCTTCTGCTGTATCGTTGTCATCATTCTTTGCAGGTTGACAAGCCATTGTGTTCTTCCGGAATGAACGAATCGGTGGCCATCCCACAACTTGTGCTCTTTCATGGCAAAACCAATATGTTATTTCTGATCACTTCACCAACGACAAAAACTTGACAAACTCTAAGTTAATCATGTAGTGAAATTGCGTGAAAGGTTATTAGAATTATGTCCCGAAAACTTGGTTCTTCATAAAAAAAACTGGAATTCATACATAAGGTTGACATGGAGATCACACACAATATCTATATATCATGCAGCAGCGCAACTTAAGACAGTCGAGTTCATCGGGAAGATAATAAGATATATATATATATATATATAATATAGCAGCAAGGTTATGGGAATTTTGCTTAAACATAAGAGTGAATATTGCAACTCATTGTTGTTCTTTCATTAAACAGGAGGAGTCAAATTCTCATCTCTTCTTTCCATGGTTATCACTGAGACCTGAATCTGCAACAGATGGTAAGAAAATCCATTTCTCAAAACAGAAGAGAGAAGTTGAAGCAAGTTACTTGGAAATAGAAGCAGGATGATTTTTCTTCTGCTGGACAAGTGGTTCAGGAGACTGAGTCGAATCAGGCTCATTGATCAGTTTATCAGCATTAACAGATGGGGGAGAGAAACCAGACTCAGATCCATCACTAGCAGAGAAAACCCAGTTACCAGAATCGCCATTAATGGCAACGGAGAAACCTCTTTTAGTCCCTGAAGACACAAAGCTTTTCTTACAAGTACCATTCAAGTCAATACTGCTCTCTCTTTCTGGGGATTCAGAACCAGGCAAGCCGAGTCTTAACTCGGTTGCCTTCAGGTTAAGACCAGAATCAGGCTTGTTCTCCATTAAAGGAACCTCAGATGGATAGTCATGCTCGAAGGACATAGACATCAAAGGAGAAGAAGCAACTCAGAGCAGAAGCTATCACTCAAAAAAGCCAAAAAAAAAAAAAATGGAAATAGCCTGAAAAACAAGATGATTCAGAAGCGAACAAGAAGATAAAGAACGAAGTAGACTGAGAATGTTATGGGTTTAGGTTAAATTCAGAATTCTAATGCACGAACAGAATAGAACAGTACGGACACAATATACCCATACAATATAATATATATATATATATATATATATATATATTTGATATCGTACGTTATACAATATAATAATATATTATATCGTTTAATAAATATTATTTTCCTTATAATATTAAAATATATTTTTCACCAAATTAATCATTTTCCTTTAAAATGAATGATAAATAAAATTATTAATTAATATTGCAAGTATGTTATTATAAAGAAAAAAAGAAAAAACGTTTATAATTTATCATAATATAATATATAATTTTTATAATCAAATTAAAAATTGAAAAGAAAAACATAAAAATATTTTTAAAATGTATCATCCTTCGTCCTTACAATATCCCGTTTGATTAGGATTTTTTTTGAAAAAAATAAAATATAATACGTAATATAAAATAATTTTAAAAATTGATTTATATAATAATTATTAATTAATTGTATATAAATAATATTTAATATATATAATATTTAATAAAAATTGATATATATTATATTATTAATAAATTTGTTATGAATTAAATCGATATGAAAATTTTTCTTCAGTTATGAAGTTACGATTCAATTGATGTTTTAGATGAGAAAAAATATAATAAAAATCAAATATTTTTATAAATAATTAAAAGTTTGAGTATTTTTTAATTTAATTATTAAAAAAGTATAATTAATTAAACAAAAAGCTGGCAAATGATTAAGATTGAAAATTTGAATTCATGAATTGAATCAGATCGAATGTTAAGTTAGTTTGATTTTATATTAATTTTATATTAATTTTTAATTATTTTAATTTTTAAATCAAAATATTCCATTTTCTATAAATTATATTAAATTGAATATTTTAAAATTTAAAACTTTTAAAATCGAATTGTATTGGATTTATTAATTTGAATTAATTCTTTAATTAAAAGTAAGATTTAAAAAAAGCAAAAAAAAAAAAGAAAATATAACAGCTTTTAATTTTTTATTGTATAATAAAAATTATAATCATTACATGGGAACAAAAAAAAACCATATTGGCATGTCCTTAAAAGTGAAGAAATTTACAGAAAGCTGTCATTATTTTATTTTCTTTTTATTAAAAAAGCAATTTAAAAAGATTCTATGCTATTTAATTATTTTAATTTTCTTGTCATTTTCCTTTATGTTGATTTTATATATTCTTATTTCCATTTTACATTTAAATTGATCATTAAATAAATAAATATAATTATTTTTTGACCGCATCATATCATATCAAATATTTTTGTACATATAAATTTATTTTTAAAAATTAAAATCAATATTTTAAATTTGAATATTGTGAATAAAATAATGTATGTAATTTGTGTATACATTTTATAGTATTAAATGTAGATAATCTAAATAAAAAAAAAGAAATAAATTAAATGAAGAACATGTACATTATCTGGTGTACGCATTAAGTATTTGTTCCTCTTCATTATTTAAAATTTTATATATCAAGTCAAACTTTTCATTTGATTCAATTCTCTTTTTGATCCTACGTTTTTAGATTATTTTAATTATTAAATTAAAATTTTTAATTTTTTAAAAATAAAATTAAATTTAATCTTTTTAAAATTTTAAAATTGTAAATCATACTATAACAAATTTTTTAGTTCAACTCAATTTTTAATTCAAATTTAATTTTACACATCTATTTTGTTGCAGATTAATTTTATTATGAGTTAAATTTATTTAGCTATAATTAAATATCATGAATATTTATGTATTATATTTATGTAATAATATATATATTATAAGATTGAGGTATATATATTTATTAATATTAATTAATTTAAAATAATTAATAATATCTAAAATGTTACAGAATCGAGAATAAGTTATTTAGATAATGATTTTTTTAGCAATATATATATATATATGTATATATATATATATATATATATATATATATCAGTTATCTTATAATAAAGATAAGCAAATTGAATTATATTTAAATACGATGAATGTTCATACATTATAAATTTAAACTTCTAAAAGCATATCAATATTAAATTTTGATTATTTCTTGAAATTTAAATCAATATTAAATTTGGCTGAATGCTTTTAAACTTCTAAAAGCATATCAATATTAAAATTTTTATATTAGAATGTTATTTTCTCAAAATTCCTTTATCTTCAAACCATAAAGACGAAATGTAAGACTGATACTAATAATTCATCATTAAAATCCAACTCACAAAACTTAATATGATATTAAATGATTTAATACATATATGAATTATTTATCTAATTTAGAAGATTATTTGTTCAAAAATTCTTAAAAGATTATCAGGATCCATATAATAGAATTGATAAGAATTAATGAATTTTAAATCTAATTTTTAAAATATATAAAATTTAAAATTCAAAAGTTTTAAAATTAATGATATTTTTATAATAAATTCAAATACGTCACATTCTATTGCAAGTTAAAATAAAAAATTTTAAAAATTTTATCTTCTAAATTAATAATTAAATTATATTAAAATAAAAAAATAAATCTAACAAATGGAATCTAATATTTCATTAAATTATTTTACTTATAGATGAAATAATTTTGTATACATAAATTTATTTTGGATGAAAGTAATCTAAAATAAAAATACTAATATTGGAAAGAAAAATGAATTGAAAGAAAATAGCATTTCACCTTCCAAAATTGGACACGTTTTCCTCCATAAAGAGACCAAGCCTGCACGAGAGAATCTCTTCCGATGGCGATGGACCCGCCAAAGCAATTAAACGGGTTCTGTTTCTTGCTTTCCAAGTCGGACCCTCTTCCAAAATAGACTATATACATGCCACTCCCGACAGCACATTCAGCCATCCACCCTTAGCCACCGGAATCTCCTTTTACCCTCCATATAATATCATACTCTTAAACTTGATTTACTAATTTAAATTTTTAAATATTTATTTCAATAATTTTTAGATATAATATTAAATTTGATATGATTAAAAAAATAAAATTCAATCCATAAAATTAAAAATATAAAATCATTCATAAAACATGATATCGAAGTATTATAATACAAAGTGAATATGAAATAATATGTATTTACATAAAAATATAATTCAAATATAATCCGAATATCTATTTTTAATAAGATTTGGGTTAAAAAGCATACCAACATGACTTTTATTGGTGGACGAGAGAGTACCCTCCATTTGGAGGGACCCCCCACAATACGTTAGCAACAGGATTGTACGCTTTGGTACTACTTCAGAGATGCTGTTTACCTGGAGTTGTTGTCAGCAAAACACTTTGATGGCTACGCAGTTCTATTTGGATTTCATTATTGGGATAATAATAACATATAGGAGTTGAGAATCCTGAATAATTTAGAAGGTTAAAGAAATAGTAAATCAATTACAATGGTTCATATAATTCTATAAAGGTACAAAAATAAGACATTGATGCTTCAAATTATTGCATCTTCTCGTTGACCGTACCTTCTCCCTTTTTCACAGGATGTGATTTTGAAAGTAATTCAAGTATTTCAATTCTAACTTTTTCCACAAACATGCACCTAATGTGGAATAGGACTCAACCATGATACCCTTATTCTAGTTTTTACAGCCTGAAAAGGATTCCAAATTTTTGGAGAAAGTAAAAGTTACATATAGAACAAAGTGGTTAATTTTTTTTTTTCCCATTTGATAATGATGTGCTAGCTTAGCTTGCGAGTGGAGTCTCCCTGAATGAAATATTCTACACTCAGATGCGCCCTTGTTGGAGGGGGGTGTCCTTTGAGGTTTATACTAGGACAAAAACAAAACAACACCAGAGCCAAGCAAGTAGGAAGAAATTTCCGTTTAGAATTGATCCTAAAATCATTTAGAGATTTTATTTAAGTTCCATTACCAAATATCATTGCTCATGTCATTAATAAGTCTGAAGAGACTGTAAGAAAGAGCACAAAAGTGGAAGTAGAATTGGGGTATCCAACAAAAATCCCACAGGATTTATAGTACTTCCACTTTTTGCTACAGCTGTATCTCTGGGTCCCTATAATATGAATAATTATGGGTGGAGGAGAGGGTCTGAATCTCACCTAACAATTTAGACAAAGGATGCGTTTTTTCAGCACACCAGCGCACTGCCTCATTTTCCTTTGCACTTAAAAAGTTTTGGA
Organism: Dalechampia spathulata; assembly: GCA_948192965.1. NCBI lineage: Eukaryota > Viridiplantae > Streptophyta > Magnoliopsida > Malpighiales > Euphorbiaceae > Dalechampia > Dalechampia spathulata. Next base: position 103,817 of record CANYBF010298888.1, read on the forward strand.
GTCCAAGCTGAAGATGGCTGCCTGTAGAAAAAGCAAAATCTTTGCAGATATCCAAGCATGATAGACCTCCGGAAAAGCATTATCAAGGGGGGGGGGGGGGGGGGGGGGGGGGGGGGGGGGGGGGGGGGGGGGGGGGGGGGGGGGGGGGGGGGGGGGGGGGGG
>CANYBF010299096.1:0-10508 GCA_948192965.1 Dalechampia spathulata
ATTTTGCCTACGTCCTCGGACACTCCCACTTTAATATTTCTCGTAAAATATTACAAGAAGGAAAGAAATAAGACCAAGTTACAAATTGGAAGACTTGGAATGGGATATCTAAAATCTAAGGGGAGGGGTTTAATTTATAATACAAAACCCTCCCCTCCTATTTCCTTCTCCCCGATGTGGGATTGCTGAAGGAAGGAAGGAGCCACCCACGTCAACCACCAACTCCAAAACCACAGCCCACATTTTTTACTTTTCAACAAAACACTTACAGTTATTCATATTTGTGCTTCCTCAGTTTATCTACATGTGATATGTGGGTAACATTTTTTGTTTTTCTAATTTTTAACGTCTTTCAATAGTAACTGAAGGAAAAGGAGGAGGAGGCGTACATGCGCTTCTAGTGTCAATACTAGAAGCAATAGCCTTACCCTTATCTTGCTGAGTGCATTTTGTTCGTCGACGAGACTACATCACGCACAAATAACAAACAACTACAAAAATATAGTAATAGAACTCAAGTAATGTCAAGAAGGTCACTAAATGAATTTAATAAAGAATTAAGGCCCGAGGAAGAACCATGCATAAAATACACATAAATAAAGTGTATAAAAACCAACAAGAATCCATGCAAATTATCATGAAATAGGATCATAAAAATAAGAATAATAACAAAAGGAATAATAGGCTAAAAACTAAAAGTTCAAGAACAAAACAACCCATATAAGTGAAAGGAACAAAAATAGAAACAACATAAAATAAAAATATGAGAAGAAAAAAATAATAAATAACAAATTCAAAATAACAAAATAAAATAAAGGAGAAAATAAAACACAAAACATAAAAATATCAAAAGAAAATGACAAGAAATAAAGACAAATGCAACAAAAGATCATGGAGACAAAAAATAAATAAATAAAAATAATAAAAGAAAATAAACTTACAAGAATGAAGAGAAAACAAACAAGAAGAAGAAAAAGAAAGGAATCAAAAATAATGTAAAGAAAAATAGGGGTATCCTGAACATCATTAAATGAGAAAATATTTTTACAAAATATTTTCATTCATAAAAATGGTAATAATATGGGTTTCAACATAAGCAAGTTTTGCTCAATATGGTTAATAGTTAATAAGTATTTTCATTCATAAAAATTTATCACTTTACTGTAACTATCTAATAAAATGATATAATTTTATTAAATCATTTTAAACTATTTATATATGAAATCTTTACTAAAAATTATAAGATAAATTTATATATCTACAACGTATAAAAATTGTATATTAATACTTGAATTTTAATAATTTAATAATTTAAAATTTTTTCTTTCAAAAGTTTTATTCTTAATGATAATATTTTTGGAAAGTTTTTCATCTATTATCACATGTATGTCTAATCCTTGTCACTCTTTTTATAATTTTATTAGATTTCTATATTTTTGCATGGTCGGGTCAGGTCGGGTCCTTGTTTTCATTTTTCCCTTGATCCACTCTTTTAAATAATGATTGATTAGAAGGAATACAACTACATCCTACTTGAAATAACTCCATGAGAACAAATTGAATAAGCAAATATTTTTACTCAAGGATCTAATTTATCGGTTCATATTAAAGGATCTAATTTAAACAAATATTTTTAATCATTAAGTTGCTGTAAATTAATTAATTGGTATTCAAAATAGATGCATTAATATATTAATCATTTGGATTTCTTAACATGTAAGATTTGTTGTATTTCTCATAATATTCCTTTAGTTAAATCCTTTTTAAAACTTTGAGAGAGCTATTCATGGTAATTTAACAAACATAAATGAACAAATTTGACTAGTATATATGTTTAAGTAAAATTAGTGACAAAAAAACTATAAATAAATATTATTTTTGGGAGTATGAGAGTAATTATAGAAATTTGAGCATTAATTTTACAATGAATACTAGAATAACAAAACATGTAAGAATTTGTTGTGTTTCCCAGCTCTAATCACTATATGATTTCCTTACTCTCTTACAATTCTTTTAACTCACCAACTTCTCATTTCACTCTCTTTCCCAGCTCTAATCATTATATAATTTCAGGTCTAATCACTAGTATATAAGTTCATTCATCATGAAGATTTTTTAAACAAAATAAGAAGTAACCAGCAGCAAGACAACATTAATTAGCAAGAATTTCTCAAGTTATTATTAGACGACTCATCTTGTTTCAATATATATCATGTCATCTTCTGTCATCAAAATTAATTTATTCGGGTTATCAATGTACTTCCAAATTCACCTTGATTATGTTCAGGAAATCCTTTATGAATCTTTGTTTTGTTTGAATCTTAATAATTTAATAGATTTTCTTCTATTTATTTTATGTTCAATTAATAGTAAAAGTTTCAAGTGGCTTTTTGATATCAAAATACACGGATGCTTTTATCTTCATTTTATCCACAAATTAACATGAAATTATTAATAATTATACTATATAATAAAAATAATTCTCATAAAATTTGCAATAATAATAACATAAAACATAGAAAACAATAAAAACATTGATAGAATGAAAATTTAAAAAAATTAAATGATTATAATAAGGAACTCAAAACAATAGTAATTATGTTATAATTATAAAAACTAAGAGATTTCTATTCGAGTCATTTATTCATGATAATAGAAAAAATTAATTAGGTACCAACTTTTGATGGAATCTTTTCAATAAGTACTGTTGGACAAGTTTTTTGTGGTTCTTTTACAGGTATGATCAAAAAAATCCAATTACAATCCTAACATTTTAAATTGAATACTACAATGAAAATTTAAAAAAATAAATGATTACAATAAGAAACCCAAAACAATAATAATTGTGTTGTAATTATAAAAACTATAATTTACAAATAGATTTCAAAAGATCACTGTAATTAATAATCTAATTTATTATTTAAATGAATATTTTTAATAATTATTTATTTTTTGCCAGATTTAATGATACAATTTATATCCATTTTTCATAGATATATTATAAGAATAGCTTAACAAAAAATTTAAATTACAATATAGATATTAATTTGTAATCACAACAATTCTATTTAAATATAAATATCAATTTCTATCTAAATTGTATACATGTAGATTGATTTTTATTTCAAATTAAATATTATTTTATCTCTTAACTACTTTGAATTAAATTAATGTGATATTTTCTTTCAAGAATTTCAATTTTAATGATAATATTTTTAATGATAAAATCTAAAGTGTTTATTTATTAAGTATTAATTATATTATCATTAACATGTTATTTATTTTTTAAAAAGAAATTAAATCTAACAACACAAAACACTCCCTAATGTGGCTATATTAAAGTTTGATTTTTAGAGATTATTTCATCTTGTCACAAGTACATCTAATCCTCTTTCTTTAAGTTAATTTTATAAAATTAAATTTAGTCATGTGTCACTTCTTTTATAATTTTATTAGATTTTCATGGTCAGTCGGGTTAGTTCTTGGTTTTCATTTTTCCATTTCCAATTCTAGTAAACAATGATTGATTAAAAGGAATCAAACTGCATCTTACTTCATCCACCACTTAAAACAACTCTATGAAAATAAATTGAATAAGTAAACATTTTTATTCAAGGCATCTAATTTAGGTCAGGTCGGGTCATGTTAAGTTGAATTTGATCCATTAATTTTCTTAAAATTATATTATCTTAAACTTATTTTTATAGATTAGTTATGTTGTTTTTATGTTATTCAGGTTATTTCATGTTACATGAATTATGTTATGTTACATGTATTTATATGTTACTAGTTGTAGGATTTTCAACTAGTACTTGTATAAATAGAGAGTTGTAGGGTTTTCAGCTATTAATTATATAAATAGGAGAATCATCAACATCATTAAATGAGCAAATATTTTTTAAAGTTTACTGATCTTAAGAAAAGTTAAGGACCTCTCAGCTGGCTATTTACAATGTGTTCAACTCTAAGTAATTTTTACGAAATATTCTAGTTGTTTAAAATGGTAATGATGTGAGTTTCACCATAAGCAATTTTGCCCGATATTGTTAATAGTTAATAAATGTTTTCCTTTAGAAAAATTTATCATTTTAGTGTAGCTATTTAATAAAATGATAAAATTTTATTAAATCATTTTAAACTAATTATATATAAAATCTTCATTAAAAATTGATACTTAAATTTTAATAATTCAACATGTTTTCTTTCACGAATTTTATTTTTAATGATAAAATCAAAAGTTTTTATTTATTAAGTATAATGATATTATCATTAACATGTTATTTATTTTTATTGGTTCTAAGAAAAGACTTCCTAAGGTTTTCAAACATTGTATGAAAAAGTTGATTTTGCGAAATTGTTGTCTACTTTGAAACTTCCTTCTTAAAAATTCTTTCACCTATTCTCACAGATACGCCTGGTCCTTCTTTAATTCAATTTTATAAAGTTAAATTCAATCATGTGTCACTCTTTGTATAATTTTAATAGATTTCTATATTTTGCCATTATGGGGTCAGGTTGGGTCTTTGTTTTCATTTTTCCATTTTTAATTCTTGTAAACAAGGATTGATTAAAAGGAATGGAACTGCATTCTACTTTATGTACCACTTGAAACTCCATGAGAACAGATTGAATAAGCAAACATTTTTATTCAGGGCATATAATTTATCTATTGATATTAAAGGATTTATATCTCGAGAAATAGATCATTAAGTTGCTGCAAATTAGTTAATTAGGATTCAAAATAAATGCATTAATATATTAATCATTTGAATTTCTTTATGTTCAAAACGTGCAAGATTTGTTGTATTTCTCATAATATTCTTTTAGTTAAATCCTTTTTAGAACTTTAAGAACTATTCATGGTAATTCAACAAACTTAAATGAATAAATTTGACTAGCATCTAAGTTCAAGTTTAAGTAAAATTAGTGGTAAAAAAACTATAAATAAATGTTATTTTTGGGAGTATGAGAATAATTATGGAATTTTGAGCATTAATTTTACAACGAAGAAATTTGCAGTTGGTAGTAATGAAATCCTTAAATGGGGACTGATATTCCAAATTGGAAAACATTCCTTATATTATACTACTCATCTTGCTTCAATATATATCATACCATCTCCTGTCATCAAAATTAATGTATTTAGGTTATCAATGTACTTCTATCTTCACCTTGATCATGTTCTGGAAATCTTTTATGCATCTTTATTTTATTTGAATCTTAATAATTTAATAGATTTTCTTCTATTTTTTATGTTCAATTAATATTAGAAGTTTCAACTAGCCTCTTTGATATCAAAATACACCGATTTTTTTTATCTCTAAATTCCGCATGAAGAACTTGATTTTTTGAAATTGATGTCCACTTTGAAACTTCAAAAATTTGGTTTTTGGAAATTCTTTCATCTATGTCATAAGTATGCCTAATCCTTCTTCTTTAATTTAGTTTTATAAAATTAAATTCAATCATGTATCACATTTTTTTTATAAATTTATTAGATTTCTATATTTCTCCATGGTTAGATTGGATCGGGTCTTGGTTTTCATTTTTTCTTTTCCAATTGTGGTAATCAATGTTTGATTAAAAAGAATAAAACTGCATCATACTTTATCCACCACTTGAAATAACTTCATGAGAACAAATTGAATAAACAAACATTTTTACTCATGATATCTAAATTGAGTCAGATCAGATTGTGTTAAGTCGAATTTGACTCATTAAGTTTTTTTTTAAAATTATATCATTTTAAACTTATTTTATAGATAATCGTATCATTTTTGTATTATTCAAGTTATTTTATATTATACAGATTATATTATGTTATGTTACATATGTTGATATGAACACTGAGCCATTACACCCCATGTACTACCTTTCCATGCAACCCTAAATGATGATGAAATGTGGCACTTGCTGCTCTGTCAATTTTCTAAACAAATGAAAATATCATATGCTTTCTGATTGCAATTAAAAATGATTCATTTAATTACATAATTTAGTTAAAGGAAAGAAGGAAAGCGAAACCATATGTTTTCTTATATTTATAAAATATCAAACTATATAACATCACAAATTTAATAATCCATTTCAAAAATAAATATTGGTCTACATTGAATAAATTAAACTTACTAAAGTTGCTGCTAATACAGTAATTATAGTGCTACTTTTATTATTTTCAAAAATATGGTATTTGCATTTTTGTAATTTTTTTTAGTTTTTTATATTCCATTTGAAGAAGATGCGAAGAATTTAAATTTGCGTTGAAATGGAGTAAATTGATATTAGCAATATTTTATTGGTTTTATTCAATATGAATATTAACACCATATTAGACTATTGTGCTAACAATGATTCAGTACTCTCTTCAATTTATAAAATTTTTATATTATATCAAAATTTAAAATAATTCAAAAAATGAATGAATAATCATATGTTTATGACCAAAATATTCCAGGAAAGTAGATTTTCATAAACATTAGTGAGAATTTTGTACTTTTAAGCCTTTAATAAAGATTTAGGGAAGATTGAAAAGAGTTTAATGAAAATATAATAGAGTTATTGGTTAGACAAGTGAATTCAACATCTTAGACAATCGAATGGTGTATGTCTTTAATTATTTTATTTACCCTTCATAAATTTTCATTATTGGCTTCTTTTAAATCCATTGTTAATTATTATGTAATTTATATACTATAATATTTTAATTTTTCCAGCTATGTTTTATAACTTTTACGCCTAACTTTTTAGATCTTTTGCATCATTTCATTGCATTTCATTGCATTCATTCATTTGCATTTGATTCTTTTTTTGTTTTGCATTTAACATTGTTTTTACATGATTTCATCCATTTTTAATCTTCATTTTTATTATTGATCTTTTAGCGTGCTTATTTAGCCTTTCTCCTTGTGAATTCCATCCATTTAATTATGATTCATGGTCTACTTGAGTTAAGTGTGGATTTACTTGACTCGCATAAGTTCTTGCCCTCTAAATTTCTCACATAACATGCACACTCGAATCGAGTATGCCTCCAACTCAAGTCGAGTAACTCTCTGGTTTACATTTTGGATAGGCATCAGTTTACTTGATTCAATTACCACCTCGCTCAAGTTGAGTAAGTTCGAATTAAGTAACTTGAGTACAACCTTACTCGAGTGAAGTACTGACCTATTTGCATGCATTTTTCATTAATTTTTAGGGTAACTAGTACTAGAGTTTCATAACGTGTGTTGCACGTTAATATATTTTTTTGACCCGTCATTTTGTAATAATTTTATTTTTTATTTTTTAAAATTTTTACCATTGTAATATTTTATATAATTTTAAATTAATATTTGATATTTAAACATCATGTATTTGTTTAAAATATTGTTTATATAATGTTTTCATCCATTCATTTACCAAAAAAAATGAGAGCAAATGTTTATTTATCTATTTGATAGCAAAATCTCTTTATAAACTACTTTTTTTTTTGTATGTTGGTTCCTTCTTTTTTAGATCATCCTTTTTGACTAATACCTTTTGTTGTTAAGCTTGCAATCCCTCTTGATAATACAATATATAGTTGTCTATATGAAAAACATCTTCTAGCAAGTATACTCCTCACTTTGGTATTGTCTATCCCTATGCTTTGTTTATAGTCATTGTAAAATATAATCGCATTGGAAATTGCTTTCTTTTGAATTTGAATCGATATCCTTCACTTTTTGATGATTCAATGGTATTCTTGGTAGTAACATTTATCTATTAGTATGTTACCCAACTATTATTTCAGCATGAATGATATTTTTTTCAAATCTTCTGCATATCATTCGAGTTCCATTGCATAATCCATTTAATGCATCCAAATTCCTTAAAACTATTATTGGGCAATTAACTTTCAACTGTAATCTATGTTGTAGGATTTCATTCAGTTGCAAGCTATTTAGAATTCTTCTTGATAATTAGTATTGACATCATCAACTGTATAGTCATAGCTAAGGTATACTTGAGTCTCTCCCAGGAACATATTTATCATCATCTGATTCAATTTATCCATATATTCATTATTTGTTGTCAATATTACATAGTTTATCATGTATTTTGATGATATCAAGTTCTCAATAAAATTAGGAAACACATTTTGTATCAATGCCTTCTCACATGAATCTTTTCTATCATTTTATACCACCATTTCATCTGGTACAATTATGTTTCCATTATTAATTGTAGGCTCTTCCCCATCACCCACTCTTTATAAGAAATAACTAAAGGTTACATTTGATCTAGCTCATATATTATTTTTATAATTTGAGCACTTCCATTTTATTACAAAGATATGATGTTAGTAGACTTGCATGAACTATTTTTTACATTATTCCTTTAGGGACAACTAACAATACCTATCTAAAGCCACCTCCAAATACTATCAACTTTCCATCGAATAAATTATTATTGTTCATCATATCTCTAAGCGTTCTATCAACTATCTCCATCGCATATTTCTTAGTCATTGGTACTTCATCCCGTATGATCATACTGTCTTTGCATAATAACATTGCTAAGCCACTCTGCTTTGATTTACCATATAATGTTATCTCTATTGGATTGAGTGGAATGTTTAATCTAGAGTGTGATGTCCTTCCTTCTAGCATTATTGATGCTACTACACTTGAAGTTACTGTTTCTAGAGCTATATTTCCTTTTAATATTAGTTTAGTCTATTCATTATCATCATATATACATATTTTTATTCTAAATTAAGCTTTAACACTGCATTAATGTCTTCTTGTGGCATTTACACTGCTATCTCCTCAACAATCCCTTTATTATTAATTTTCATTTGGCTAAGCTGGTGACTTTCTTTTGTAGGCAAATCATAACTTTTCACGTCTTACCCATGTTTATCATGTGCTTTTAGATATCACTTAAAGTGCAAGCTATTTATGTTTCTATCGAGTTCTTGTGCATTTTAACATACTCTTCAACCATCAATTGAAATTATCTTCCTATAGTTTCTTGATATTTATGGGCTTACAGTACATCAATAATATTTTGAACAATCTTCTTAACTCTGATGACATCTTGAATACTGTTGTCTCACTCATGCATTCTTTTATGTTCTTATCTGATTCAAGCAACCCCCTTATTATAATAGCTACCTTAAATGTCAAATATTGGATACCATCTACTATAAGTAAGTCATCAAATGACTTTGGACCCTTGACATTATTTAAAAGTATCATTAAATAATACCTTTCTCCTTTACACATGTGTTTGATCATTCATATTAATTATATACTTTTTTTATATAAGGAACATTTTGAATTTGTGATGAATTAGATTATGTATTTAATTTTAAGTAATAATATACTGACCTTATCTCTCTTTTCCAATGATATTCTCCACTGTTGTCTCTATTGTCATTTGTAGACTTCGATTCTCATTTTTAGTGTATTGTTGATTCTCATTTGAGTCTTGTATCTTTTTAATATCCTGGTGTCATCCACTCTCTCCTCTTGGAAATGGAAATGGATATTGTAATGCATCATAACATCTATAAAAGTGTTTGACACTATATCATTATCTTGAATGAGTATGTATAATTATTTATCTATCTAATGCTCTATTTAGCTTATTGCTTTCAACCCATATATGTCACATCCTGAATTGTGTGATTCACTGTGCATTCATAATTGACAATATATCATGTTTATATATGTTATTGATATGAAAATGATATGGAATTATGATTATGTTGATATATATATGATAAGAATTGAGTTTAAAGCTCAAAGGAGCAAAGTGAAAATTTTATCGAAACCACTGAAACGGATGGATAAATGGCACTAAAATGATGATTTTAGGTTATACACATTGAATTTGATAAAATGGCTTTGACCATAGTGCTTGTGTTAACTTAAATTAGATATATGCAAATTTTGAAAATTTTGAATAAAAATTTGATTTATGACATCATAAGTGAATTTGATGATGTAAGCGAATGAAATAATGCAATTTTTTAGGATTAGGGAATGGAAAACTTATTTTTGAAACTAAATTGGTGAATTATATAATTAAAATAGATATTAGGAATTAAAAATAGAATTTTCAATTTAATATGATATGATGATGTCATAATTACTAAGGAATATGTCATAATTAGAAAATAAGAAAAAAAAAGTTATGGAAGGTAATAAATAAATAAATATGAATGGAAATAGAATAAGATAGATTATATTTTTTTAAATAGAATATTTAAATAGAAGTGGATTTGGTATTTGAAAAAGGTATAGGGAATTGAAAAAGTAATTTGGAGTTTTGTGGTAGTGGATGGAGAGAGAAGGTTAGGAAATGATATTTTAATTGAGTGGATAGATTGATGAATAATATATTAAGTAAAATATGATATATTTAAGTAATAATTAAGAGGAAAATATGAAATATAGGTGGATTTAAGTAAAAATTAAATGATTTAGGTAGATATATACAAAATATGGGTTTTAATGGAGTGAAATGAGTGTAGAGTT
>CANYBF010299288.1:0-14007 GCA_948192965.1 Dalechampia spathulata
GGAGTATGCCTCAGGAGTCCCGTACCGAGTTGAGATCGATCCGTCTCAGCTGACGACCTCTAATCCTTCTCTGATCGCTCTCCCGTGGGCTCTGAACCTACGTTCATCAAATGACAAACGCTGAGATAAAACTCAGTGGTGCTAGAAACACATATAACCAAGCATTAAAACATAAGCAATCCATCAATACATATCATATGCAATGCAAATGCCAATGCGTCTCGCATTCACCCTCATTCCTCTTTCACTCATTCACTCTTGTTTTCCTGTAAATGTTCACATTCCTGTCGCACACACTGGATCCTGATAGGTACCAGTACTCATCGCCCGTAGGCGGCCATTTATCCGTTGAGTGCCCTACACTCTATATCTATCTCCCATCTCAAGAGAATATTTATATAATGATTCCCGAAGGAATCCCATTCATTATTGATCCAGTGTGCCCAGAGCTGAGGTCTGCCCTCATTTCTCATTTTCTTTACACTCTTTCCTTCCTCATCATTCATCTTCATGCATGTAAGCATGTCATTAACATTCATTCATCATAAACATAGAAGCTTGGATGATTTATTGCAATACAAGCATTGCAAACATAATTAGACGTATAGCACGCGTCAATGAATCAAATACTAAGCAGAAATATAAGCCGAGACTTCGTTTAAGTCCTCCAGCAATAGAAACAAGCTAAAAGTGGCTAAAAACATAAACCTAGCACATACCTTACAATCCAAGCAACCTCTCGTATAAGCCAACGATCCTATCACCAATCATATCTAGCTTCTATCCCGCGTTCTCTTACGCTAGCAACGTTTAGAATCCTTAAGGAGGTGATTTGGCAGGGTTTAGGGGTGTTTAGCTTAAGGAAAAAGGAAGAAACTATGAAAAACCGTCTGTTCTCTTGCCTTAAAAGTCAAATATAATGTCGCGTACGGCCGTACGGATATTGGTACGCCCATACCGACTCCAAAACCCTGACAAACCCAAAAACCTGCGAGTTGCGGTACGGCCGTACCACCTATTGGTACGCCCGTATGGCTACTATTCACCTGACAAACTAAAATTCCTACGAGTTGGCGTCCGGTCGTACCACTTCTTGGTACACCCGTACACCCTCTCCCCTGTCTCGTACAATCATACGCCCAATCCGTACGCCTGTACCACTCACTAAAATTGCATAACATGCTTATTAGCATGCCAAACTCATCGATAACCTGTACCGTACCACCTAACTAACCTGATACACACTACCAAAATACCCCTTTACCGTACCGCAGGGGCTCCACCCCCGCACCCCCAATCCATAACTCACAAAACTCCCCTTGATGGGCAGATGTCGTCACTCCGCTTCGTTCGCTCGTTGCTCTTACACTCCACTCGCTCTCTCCGCTCCGTTCCAACATCTGCCCCTTAATCAGTATAAGGGCTATACCTAACATAACGCATACCCAATCACATACACAAGCCGTCCCTCATCCAACCGAGAAGACACGCTTCCCAATGAGGTGACCACATACAATCAACCACATAGAATCATATATATAGCAACACATATACACATAAGCATAAACCATCATCATGCATTCCAATACATCACATATACACATGGCAATCCTACCATTCATCTATACATAATTGCATAACTCCTAGGGTCTCTAATGTGGGTGTAACAAGTTGTAAGGTCAGGAGACCTTAGCCTTTCTATTAGATTAAAGCCTATGTAGCTAATCATAGTAACATTCTAAACTAAGATCATTCTTTCACATACTATATGGATCAATAATTGATCATATCAATGAATTTACCTAAATTTGGTTTATTTTTCAAAATATATATTGCTCTAAGAAGAGTTAGAATGTGACACCCCTCACGGTGTAACATGCTCTAGTTGAATAGTTAATAGTCTCTGAATAAGTGAAAACTATTAATTATCCTACAAGGGATGTGTAAAATATTTATTAAAAAAAATTCACATATGAATGTAAAATCCCTAATTAAGCTTTTTCATAGGGATACAATGATATATACTTAATACACATAAAGGTAATTATTTACTACCTTGGACTCATATGCATAGTTGCATAATTATAAAACTTAGGAGTACTTGATATTTTGAAGCTTTGACATATAAATAGTCCTATTGACTAGGTGCCTCTGGATACGTATGCTTCCTTGTAAACTTTCAACTTACGTTTATCAAATGACAAATGTTGAGTATTTCACTTAGTGGTGCTATATAATAAATGCATAATAACAATATCATAAGCCTACATCATGATTCAAATATGTTATCATCTGTAAACATATCATGCATTAAATTCTATATAAGATATATTGATGCTTACTCAATTACTTGTTATACCATCATATAAAAATACAAAATGTATTTATAATGAGTATTCTTTACAAAAATCAAGATAATATAGCCTTAAAATGCCCCCTTAACTTAATAACATTGAAAACTATTTGTAAACATTTAATAATAGTTCAAATATCATGGAACACTATTTTATGTACTAATAATATCATCTGTCTTCCATTGATGTTTGTAGAAAATACTTATTTCCTGATATGTAAGTCATCAATGTTATTTCTATCAATTAAATAATATAGCAACCATGACTATTCATAATCATAACCATAATCATCATGATTATCTGTAATAAGATAATACTACATGTAATATAACATTAAATGAAATCATAGTAACACTTCTGTATCACATTCAACAATCATATTGAACCTTTATCAAATAGCATTACAAACATTAACTACCTATTTTTGTATAATGTAATATTATATTCACAATGGTCTATTATCATGGATCAATGATAATTGATAACTATATCGTAGAAGATCAATAATAATCATTCTCTATGCAAATCATAGCATAATTTCATCTTTGAAATGAATAGTTCATTATATGCACTCATATCATGCCTTTGCTTTCACTTTGACTTCTTCTTCAACATAATATAGAATGTTATGGAAACATGAATATAAATACTATAAATAGTCATCTATGACTTCCTCTGTGTAAAATTCTATATATATGCCATCAAATCTCTAAAAACATCGATATATGCACACTTGTGGTACACCTGTAATAACATTATCTTTCATTTCAATATAAATGAGGAATGATGCATGACTATGTGTATGTAATCATGCTATGCATTCTCCCTCTAATTTTTATGTAACATTTTCTTTTCATTTCTATATGATTGCACATAATCTTGTACTGGGTCCTGTATGTAATGTTACTCAGTTCCCGTAGGAATGTAACATTTCTCTATGGTTTAATGAAAAGAACCCATCATTTCTTTGTGGTCCCATATAGGAATAATATTGTATGATTCCTCAATCCATCATCCCTATGACCTAATACACTTTCATAACATATAGCTTTGTATCATTTCTCTCTTTTCCCACCTTATATCCTTTGGATGACATGTCATGAATATGAATATGTACGTAAATGGTTCATGACATGATACATATGCATTATGCTTAATATCATGATGAATATGGAAATTAATAAGGTATAACATCAACCTTTAATCATAAATCATTATTCATAATCCATATCAATTGATATTTCTTAAATGAAAAAAAAATATCATATAATGTTTATATAACTGTGGCAATTCACCTGTCGACCTCATTTAATATATTGTAATATCATAAAATATAATTTATATACTCTAGCATTCATTTTCAATATAACAACTACTATTCAAAAATATGACATATGCATCATCACAGAATAATATCCTGTATACCATAAATTTTCAATAATGCATAAAACATCATTATAAGAAAACATTTGTAATTCATTTCCTATGTAGACTTATCATAAGGTATTATAAATATGGTAAATGGATAAATAAATAACTATAGTGTACTTATGTTCACCTTTCCATTATTAATCAAGTTATCGATCGTGGAAATCTTAGATAACACAAACTTGTTTAGATGATTAGTTGTTACTGTCACTGTTCCTCCATTGAGTCTATGATAAATTTCATTATTCACTTAATTAGTAAAGCCATTTACATTTTGCACAACGTTTCTCACCATAAGGAATTCATACATATCCATTTGATGTAGTTATACTTCAATTTCTAGTCATGATAGTCATATTAGCACATTTTCATGTTATAGCATTACATTCATCATAAGTAGTAATTCTATATGCTTTTTAGTCAATTATGCATCTTGAATAAATTACTATTCATGATGAATATTTAATCATCATTGAATCATATTTGAATAAGTTATAAGTAATTACCTTTATTTATATCATTACAAACCCATGCATTTAAGTATAGATGCATTTATAAGTCATACATGTAATTTGGCCATCCTTAATGTCCTAGTCATTTTCGCATTCATTAAGTATACTTAAATACCATTGAACTCCATTTGATAACATTAACCTTATTCATGTCTTAACACCTCCACATATTCAAGTACATGCACACATTTAAGTCATATATAGGCATTCCAGCATATAAGCCATATATCTTGATCAATTCAACATGTAAGGAACATTAATCAATCATGACTCAAACATAAGACATTAATGTCAATTTATATCTCTAAGTGTATATACATGTGTATAACAATTTACATATACTTTCTTATATAATAACTTGTCTAACATGCCAAAATATCACATATCATATATAAATTTCATCATTAAGCTTCATGAAAACATTCAACATAAGCACGTCAAATTCACATCCATAATGCATCTTATGCACATTTTCATCACTTTAACCATCTTCTCACTTTCTTTTCATTTCTTTCTCTATAAATTTCATATCATATGGAATTGCTTCTCCTCTATATTATTTTATAATATTTTCCTCATCTCAGTCATTCATGAATCATTCCTTTTGCATTCTCATAACATAAACATGTCATATATGTTTTTCTTATGCTTACAACTTTTCTATATATATTCCATTATTCACCTTTCAACTAAATAAATAATGTATGTATATACATAATAATTCACATTAGCACTGTAAGAACAATTCACTAATAATCACCCTTAAGTCCATTTTCATTTTTTTACCATCTAACACACATGAATCATATTCTTACCTTACCTTTAGACATAATTCACAACTTTAAACATTTTTTATACTTCATGTATTCTCTTACCATGAAATACATGCATACATATATACTTTAACATTTAACATAATTAATGCATGTTTGCACATCATTATAGCATTATCATAAAATACATATGCATCCATGAATTTAAGGTTCATGCGAGGGTTTAACATAGAATATTATCAAGATTTTATAAAGGGTTACAACCTTGTACTTATAAAACAGTTATTCTCTTCTTAAAATAATATAATCAATTTGAAATGTTATCAGATTTTCACCATAATCTCTTACAGAATTAAGCAATAATCATATTTTTATGTGCCTCATATGCTGAAAGTATTATGCCTTGAGTTTCTAATATAACTTCGGGCTAGTATCCCACTTAAGAGAATTTGGACTGGCCAATCTTCATGGAGCTATAAGAATATAAAAGAGCACTACTATGTGTTCACTAATATTTTAAAATTTTTTTTTATCAAACGTGCATATATGTATTCTCATAACTATGACAACCATAACACCAAATGTTTCATAACATAAACTATGCGTACATCCTATCTGTCATATCACATGCATCAAAAGAAAATACATATGCATGCATTCATGCATGAGTATTACAAATATGTTAATTTTATAAACATTATTTAATTTTTTTTCATTTGGTAACTCCATTCCATCTATTTTTTTGATAAATTTATTTGAATTTTAGAAATATATGTTCACCAATATTTTTATCAATATGCTATTTTTATAAACATTCTTTAAATTTTTTTTACATTTGGTAACTTCATTCCATCTTGGACCTAATTTCATAAGAAAATTGTAAGCGATAATATTTGTTAGGTTTATTCTAAAATTTTATCATTTTAATTTTTAATTTAATTTTATTATTATTTTTATATGCTCTATCAATTTACCCATTTATTTCCATTATATTATCATACATAAAAACTTATCATAAATTTACCAACACCATCTCATTCGTAATATTGGTATCATCATTATTGGCACTACCACAACCTCCCACGTGCAACATTTTGCCTTTCTAATTGACTTTCTTATTTATCTTTGTCATCATTTCTTTTAATTTTAATTCTATTATTTTTTAAAATTTTTTATATTTTACTTTTTTTTTGATTTCTTATTTTAAAATATATCATTATTATCTCAAAATGGTTCTCCTTTTTATTTAAATATTTATTTTAAGTTTTGATTCAATATCTTATTTGATATTTATGTAAATTTTTAATATTGTAATGGTAGCAAATATATGTATATACATATTTAGCATACAATATATATAGATAAATATGTATATATCATATACAATTTATATTGATAAATAATATACATATATTCATATATATATAACACATGCATATATGTTTTTATTATAGATGTATATTTATTAATATATATCATATATTTGATTTTTTAATTTTATGATTTCATTTATGTTTATGTAAATCTATTACTATTTATTATTACTATTTTGTTGTTTTTTTATTAAAGTAGGTATATGTAAACACATATATATCATCTAGAATATCTTGGTTGAAACATGTATTTCTCATAATATATATATATATATATATATACACACACATTCACACATACTATATCTATTTTATTGTAAATACTTATCTATATATTTATCATCAAAGTTACATTTATTTCACCACAAGAAAAATGAGAATTAATAAGGGATATTCATCGTTAATAGTGTATTTATTATCATTAAAATTCTTTAATGATAATAACATGCCTATGGTATTCTATCATTAAAGATTGTGTAGCTAAATAATGGTGAAATGAATGTCTTATTGTAAAAAACATATTATGATTCTTATTTATTTGATTGTTACTTATAAGTTATTATAATACATAATTATTTCATTAAAATAATTTTTTATCATGAATTAAAATTTTAATAAGGAAATTTTGTAAACACTATAAAATAGAGTTTGTCTTATTTTTATATTAATAATGATTATTAGTTATGATGATGATGATAATTGAGTATAATTATGTCATATCTATCATTTTTGCATAATTATAATGTCTATATGATTAATACTTATTATATTTAAATTAATCCATATGCGCATAAATCGTTATTTAATGGAAGTATTTAATGATATAATAGAGTGGTAAGGATGGAAAGCTATGGGAGACGTAATGTCACGATCATGTAATGATTAGATTAAATTATTCATATATAATATTGATATGATTTATAGTACATAACGATGTAGAAAAAGAATCAGTAGTGTTGTATCCATCATATTTACATATTCGTTAATGCTTGTATATGCAATTATTACTTGTCATTATTAGATAATATATATATATATATATACACACACACATAGAGTGAAGAGATTAACAAAGTTATTTGGAAAAGTTATCATGTATTAGAAAAGATGTATACACATATTAATAAAACACATAAGTTAGAAGTTTGTGTGTAATAATTAAGTGATTTAAGAGCGGGTAGTTGATTATAATTACCATATGTTGGAGAAGTAATATGGTATATTAATTAAAAAAGAAGAAAACAAAACAAATTACATAACTTGCTTAAATAGATAATTAAATAGGTTATAACTTGTAAGTAAGAGTAATTAAGTTTACTAGTATAACTCAATTAAGGACAAAGAGGACTCTATAATTAAGCTATAATGAGGACTTGAAAATGATATATATTGGTCAAAAAGTTACTGATTAGAAAGGATAATGGATTTAGATCATTATATATGATTAACATAAGGGAAAACTACTAATTTCTTAAGGGAATTAAGGATATATTAGCAGAATAAAGGACCTAGAAGAGGAGTACAAATAGAAGGGAGCATCGAGTAGTAAGAAAGGAAAATTAGAGGGTGAATAAGAGACATAATGAGGGATTACGTAAAGATAAGGTTCCATTATAGGAATTATCCTTGCTTTATGATTTATTAAGTAAGTTATGAGTTCAAATATGTATGTATATAGGTGAGTAATTAGTATATGTGTTTATAAATGAATTAATTACATGATTAATTGAGTAGAAATGTATGCTTATTTCCTTGCAAGTGATAGGGCTACTAAGAATAAACTTAAGTATGTGTTAGTGTGATTGATTTATTTTGGAGATTATGTTGCATATTAATCAATTTGGGGAGGTAGACACATATATAGAGAAGCAATAACATGGTGAAATAAATGGTAATTATTGAGTTTAGTTTAGCACTTAATTTGAGACTACATAGTATATAAATATGTTTCCCTTATTTTTAATATGCATGTTAAGCTTAATAAGAGTTGAAAATTTTAATTTGGAATTTAGGTTTTAAATCTGTGTTATAAAAGGGTCAAAATATACTTATAATTATTAAGTATAAAAGTGGTTAAATTGGGAAGATCAATATTTAGTTAGCAATAAATTTCTAAACTGATTTACAAGACAAGTTATGCATGATTGAATTGTACTAAATGCTTAGATTAAGATGTAAGTGGGGTTGAATTAAGCTACTATGAATTCAATGCTAATTGATGTAAGAATTGAAAGTAAATAAAAAAAATTATGGCATACATTAGCCTAAAATGCTATTGAATAATAAAACTAAAGTAATTTTAAATTACTTATGATGCAAGCAAAAATTTTAATAAGAAAATTATAAAGTGATGAATATTACATTTATTTACTTGCTTGTGTGTGGTTAGTTGTTGACATATTGATTGTTTGAATAGAAATCCTAGTAAACTTGTATTTAGGTACACATGTATTAGTTCAATATGGAAATAAAATAACTGAATAACTGCTATGACTTAGGCATTATGGTAAAATGTTTAACCGTCTTTACTCTTTTAAAATATGAATGATGGGTTATTGGTTTTCAACTTAATTTGGGGACATATATTTTAATATATGTATTACTAATTATAAGGTATAAATATGGTGTAAATTAAGTTTAATTAGAATGTGTGCTTGTAAGCAAAGGATTTAACGTATGGATTAATCAAGGCTGGAAATAATTTCTACTTAGAGATAAACTTTATGTACTATTATGATTCATAAATATACCTTGACTTTCAAGGAAGAATGCATAGTGACATGATAAGGGAACTTGGAATTGTTGGAGCTAAATTCAACAAGAATATTGGACTAAAAATATGATTCCTTCATCTTACATTTATAATCAAGTGTTGACATTAAATTGCTAGTTAAAAATTTATATTGATTAAAGGAGTATGTGCATATATGTGTGTGTGTGGAAAATTAACGTATAAATTGATTTGCTTGGCATAATTGCCTACTTAAGTAGCTAAAAACTTGACTATAACCAGCTTATAGACAACATATATATATGTGAAAGAATTAATCCTAGAACTAAAGAAAACAAAAATAAAACTTAATTTACCTAGTAAAGGTACAATAAATTGATATGAGAATAGTATATGCACGTATAGGAATGATGGTTGGACCATATTAGACTCATTATTATTGGAATTCTATAATAACTAAAGGTATTTCAAAAGAAAATATCTCACATCCTTTTCCTATGAGTTCAATATTGGGTTTATCTATGCCTTTGCTATTTTAGGTTCTTAAAAGGCTTGAGTAGAGAGCAAGGCCTTGTGCATATGAGATTAGGTCGGAAGCCTAATTTAAATGGATTTCCACCCCCCTGCATGCGAGCATTTGCAGATACAAATGTTGTTAATTCATGGGGTCCCAATATTCGACTCATTTTATGATTTATTTTTAAATATTTAAATTATTTTGAATTTTTGTTCCATTAAGACTTTTACCAAGTCTTACCTTGACCTCTTTTACATGTTATATTCATGTTTTTTTATCCCTTAATTCTCTCTATTTCCCACATTTGGCTACAACTTTTATGAGATTCTATCAACCCCTCCAATGTTCACTTATATTTCAAACTTCTATAAATAGTTTCTTGTAGTTTGAAGTAAAAGACACACAAAACACATTCCTCTCTTTTCCTTTGCTATTATAAGCTTGTTAGTTTTGGTTTATCCCAACCAACTCTTTGTTGTTCCTGTTTCCTACTTTTCATATGATTTGAGTTAGAACATTTTCCATAACCTATTTTTTGATTTATTTTACTTACAATCTTAAAGGATATTTACCTATGGCTTTGACTTCTTCCATCATTATTGTTACTGCTACTGCTTTTGTATCCACTACTATTAGAACTACCTATCAATGATGCCCTACTATCTTTTAATGTTACTAACATTTCTGCACCTGCAGCCAGTGTTTCTATATTTTCAAGATTGTAACCACCTCCATCGCTTGTCATGATTAATGGTGTCCCCTATGCTAAGCCTTTTCCAGATATTTCAAAATTTGAAGTTTCCAACAGTCAAAACTTGAAAAGATAGCAAGAATAAATTTTCATAGTGCTTGATACACATGGGTTTGTTACAACCTTTACTACTGGTAAACCACCATAAGAAGCTAATCCAAAACATGTAGAGCTTTAGATCTATGCAAATAAAGTATGTAGGTATACTATCATTAGCACTTTTTCAAATGAGTTATTTGATGTTTACTGCTTCTCCATAGAAGCATAGGAAATCTAGGATTCAATGATCACTAAATATACTGCTAAAGATGTTGGAAATATATAAGTTTGTAATTGGTAATTACTACAAATGGGAGATGGTAGAAGACAAAGACATTAGAAGTCAAATTAATCAATATCACAAGCTGCTAGAAGATCTGAAAACTGAAAACATCACTCTTCCTGAAGAATTTATAGTAAGAATATTGATTGAGAAGTTGCAAGGTGTTGGAATGATTACAAATAACAGTTGAAATATAAGCATAAACAACTTTCTTTAGTATAATTGATCACTCACATCATTATTAAAGATAAAAATAAGAGGGAGTTTAAATTTACAAAAGCAAAGGAAATTACATGTTTTTTTAATCTATTTTACTTAAAGTTTTAAAGGATATTTACCTATGGCTTTGACTTTTTCCATGATTGTTGCTACAATTGCCTCTGCATCCACTACCATTGGAACTATTCCTATCAATGATGCCCTACTATCCTCTATTGTTGCTAACATTTCTGCACCTACATCTGGTGTTTCTATATTTACAGGATTGCAACCACCTCCATCACTTGTCATGATTCATGGTATCCCCTATGCTAAGCCTTTTTTGAACATTTCAAAAATTGAAGTTTTCAACGATCAAAACTTTAAAAGGTGGAAAGAAAAAAATTTCATAGTGCTTGATATGTATGAAGTTGTTATAGTTTTTACTACTGTTAAACCACCATAAGAAATTAATCCAAAACATATAACGAGCTTGGATCGATGCAAATAAAGTATGTAGGCATACTATCATTAGCACTCTTTCAAATGAGTTATTTGATGTTTATTGCTCCTATAAAGAAGCATAGAAAAACTAGGATTCAATGATCACCAAATATACTGTTGAAGATATTAGAAAATAGAAGTTTGTAATTGGTAATTACTATAAATGGAAGATGGTAGAAGACAAAGACATTAAAAGTAAAATTAATCAATATCACAAGCTACTAAAAGATCTGAAAGCCAAAAACATCACTCTTCTAGAAGAATTTGTAGCAAGAATATTGATCGAGAAGCTGCAAGGTCATGTAAGGATTACAAATAATAGTTAAAATACAAGCATAAGCAACTTCTTTTAGCAGAATTGATCACTTGCATCATTATTGAAGATAAAAATAAGGAGTTTAAATTAACAAAAGCAAAGGAAATCACTACAAAAAGCAAACTTGATGTAGGATAAAGGGTAACATAACAGGTATGCTAAGAAATCTAGTTATATTCCTCAAAGTTCTAATTCCACTTTCAAAAAGAAAGGAATTTGCTTTATGTGTGGAAAGATAGGGCATCATGCACCCTAATGTAGGAATAAAGCAAGAATTGATAATCCTCCTCAACCAAAGGTAAATTTAGTTGAAGGAGATGATATTATTGCAACGATCATTTTTCAAGCTCTTCTAGTAATCAATGTAAAGGATTGATTGGCAAGCTCATATTTATGCAAACAAAGATGCCTTTACCTCCTATAATGTTGTAGGAGAAGGAGAAGAACATGCTTACTTGGGAGATTCCCAAATGGTTACTGTCCTTGGCAAAGGAAAAGTTCTTCTCAAGCTTACATCTGGCAAGACCTTGGCTCTAAATGATGTACTTCATATGCCTAACATTTGAGCAAATTTAATATCTATGGCTTTGTTAGGGAAAGTTGGGGTTAAAGTGTCATTTTAATCTGATAAGATTATAATGATAAAGAATAATGTCTTTGTGGAAAAGGATACTATAATTAGGGTCTCTTTGTGCTCAATGTTTCTAAGATTATTAATGGAAATGCATCTTCTTATGCTTAATTGATTAATTCTTATGATTTATGACATGCTAGATTAGGACATGTTAATTTTTCTTACTTATAAGTATGCATCATATTGGTTTAATCTTTAGAATTTCTAATACTTGTATCAATAAATATGAAATATGTACTGAATCAAATATAACTAAAAAGACTTGTTATTCTATGCATAGAGAAACTGACCTGCTTAGTCTTATTAATATTGATTTAGGTGATTTAAAATAAATCATGATTAGAAGTGGTGAAGATTATTATGTAACTTTCATTAATGATTGTTCTAGATTTACTAAAGTGTTTTTACTTAGACATAAAGATGAAACTTTTGATATGTTTTTACTATATACAGCAAAAATAGAAAATCAATTAAATAGAAAAATAAAAAGGATTAGATTGGATAAAGGTGGTGAATACTTTTCTTTTAATGACTGTGGTCGCCGTCCGTTTCCGTTTTACAGGTTTTACCTTTTGAGAAAGCAGATTGTGGATGTGGAGTCGCCACCTAGTTTGTTTCTATTAATCCAATTGAATTAATTTTGAAAACTAGGAAATAAAACTTAGGTTTTCTAGAGTTGAAAACAACCTTAGTTTCTTCAGAGTGTGGGTTCGGGATTTTCAAATCTATTTGTATTCCATCTTAATATGCTCATTTGTTTAAGTTTAATGGAAGCTCCTAGCACACACTTAAGGTTCAAGTTTATTTAGAGTATTTTCCATGGCATAGGGCATACAAGAAACAATCACATGTAATGAAAGCATAAATAAAGCATAAATAAAGCAGTAAATGCGGAAAATAAAAAGCAGAAAATAAATGTGGGCAAATACAACCCACCCAAATAAAAGAAAGTAAGAAAATAAAAGAACTTTGGGTATTTAAATACAACCCAACCAAAAACCAAAGCAATTAAAACATCAAACCCTAAATTGTGAGCCCAAGGCCTAGTTGCACTCTTCGGGATCCAATTAGGCTCGTTTGCGACTGGGCCTCGGACCCGACTAAATGCTTATTCCAGGACAACAACTCTTCCAACTAGGGTTTTTACCTAATCCTGCAAAACTTAAGTCAAACGCATAAAAGGAAACAAAAGCAAAAAATAGCAATAAAATCAATCACAAAAATCAAGGCATAGATTATGCAAATCAATCATAAATCATGCAAATAAACTTTATAAGGAAACAAAAACAAATATGGCATAAATCAAATATGGCAATAACATCAATCATGCAATCAATCTACAAATTATGAAAACATGCCTAACATGTAACAAGGAAGATGCAGAAATCAAAAAATCAAATTGGAACATGAAGATCATACGCGATCGCGTATGATATTGGAATGATCATACGCAATCGAGGATGATCATATGCGATCGCATATGATATATGCATGATCATATGCGATAGCACATGATAGAATGCATGAAAAATGAAGCGAAACTACGAATTAAAACACATAAAAAAATCATGCCAAAACACGTAAAAATCATGCA
>CANYBF010299518.1:0-12152 GCA_948192965.1 Dalechampia spathulata
GTCCAAACATATAACCTTTGTAAAATAGATTAAGTTTGAGAAGAGAAAAGATAAAGAAAATTGATCATCTTTTCGTATTTTATGGAGATTGGATGAAAGAAGAAGATGATGATAAGGAAATCTTGAAAATGAATGGGAAAAAGGATAAGAGTTGTCGTCTAAGAATGAGAATGGAAGATTGGTGCATATGTGTTACATTAAGATGAGGGCAATTTCATAATTAATTAATTATGAAATAACAAGATTTTATCTTCCTTAAATCTTCAAAATACATAAAAATATCTCTTTTACACCCTAAATTTCATATTTACCCTCCTAAAATACCATCAATACATCTTAAATTAATTAATCCACCTTCCATACATATTTAATTTATCAATATATTCTCAATAAACCACTTAAAATATCATATTATTATTTTACTTTCTCCGCTTTTTTTACATAATAAACAAAATAAAATTTCTAATTTTCCACATATTCAAATATATATATATATATATATAAAATTTACAACAAATTTACACCTCACCAATCCATTATTAAATTTCCATATCATCATTTTAATTCTGAATTAAATTAAACCTTATTATATTAATTCCAACACATGCCTAATTTATATCTTAATATTATCCTCATATATGAATTTATTATTCACTTATTCATTCATTTATTCAATAATCCTATTTAAGACATCATAATTCCCTTTATGACATCATTATTGAATTCTAAATTCCTTTATTATTATTTTTTTATTTTTACAAATCTTATGATAATTAAACCATCAAGACATATACATTTAAAATATTTAATTTTTTTTTCCAAATCGAAACCATCAATCATTCTCCATACGCAAATATTGACTCGTATAAATTTCATACATATAATTTCTTTATACGATCAGACTTATTTATTTATTTTCACATTTGACTTATTCTATGATCGTCTTAACACCTCGAAATGCATGTTTTCCTATAATCTGATAATATCGTTTAATTTTAATCGTACAGGAAATAATTTTCACCACTTAAATCATTAGCACTGTTTACTCTAAAAATTTAGGATGTGACATTTTGGGTCTCCACCTCTCAATTAATGCAGTGATCAAATAATGATCTAGATTAAAATGTCCTAAATGAAGAAGTTCAGTGAAACATGTATTTTGAATTGTCACATATGCATTCATAGCATCTTTACATGGTTGCATTTTATGCACAAGTTAGAAGGAATGCATGAATAGATGAATAGATGAAGCATGAAATGCATGATTGAGCTATGATTCGTGAATGTCATGATATGTTCTAAATGCTTATGAATATGATGTGAATGAAGGAAATTCCACTAGACATGGAATTTAAAGTGAAAAGAGGTAAAAGTATGATTAAAGTGATAAAAATGGAATATACATGTCTTGTAGTATGCCTTTTGAATGATAATGAAAAGTGTTCTTAAAGATACCTTAGAATGACATTCATAAGTGAATTGTGATGCTTTGATATATTACATGTGTTATTGTATAAGAAAGTGTATATTAGAATGGATATTAAAAAATATTAATGAAGTTAGAATTAAAAATAAGTTAAGTTGAAAGTAAGGGTATTTTGGTAATTTTACATATAAAGAGGGGTATTTTTTTAGAAAGCAAAATTATATATATAGGATATGTGATGTATATTATGTATGTATGAGATATATAATATAATAATTTAAGAAAATATTAAAGAAAATAAAAAAGAAAATGAAATTAAGGAAGGAACCAATAAGATAGTGACAAGTGTCATCATATGATTGGACCCTTCCTTAACTTTAATTAAAAATAATTAAATAAATAAATAAATAAATATGGTTATGAAGAGGGGAAACAAGATTTTCATAACCATTTGCCCTTTCTTCTTTGCAAACTTCTCCTTCTTCCTCTTTTGAATTCTACCTTAAGGAAATCATAGCTTCTAAGGTAATTTTTCATGTAAAATTATATTTTCATGTTATTTTTTATTAGTTTTCATTGTATACATACTTATTACCTCTTAATCTTTGATGCACCTAATGTTATTAGAGCTATAAAATTCTGTAAAGAATATAAGTACATATATATGTATCAATTTTGATAGAATCATTGAGGAAGTGAAAAAGGAAGGGTGGTTTTGCATGATTAAAGTATTTTGATTGAGTGTTGTATATGGAATTGATTTTTATGAAAACCCTAGGTAACCTACATGCAAATGACTCTTAAAATATTGTATGAGATGTGTATGTATTGCTAGAAGTGATAATTTATGGAGAAGATGATAAAAAATGAATAGAAAGTGGATGGGAGTGAGAAATTACATGGAAAATACTTGTTGTCCAATTTTGTGCCTCTTGGAAATCGATCTCTATATTTCAATTTTGATGTATAAATCATCTAATTATGTGTAAATATGATGAATTATGATGTTAGAATGAAGAAAATAAAGTTTGAAGGCAATTGGAATGAAATTGCAAAAGTTATGAATGTTGGTAAATATGGTATGGTAATGTGAGTAACATGTAAAGGTATGGGTTTATGCAATATGGTAAGATTTTAAGGTGATTACATACCATAAATGAGACATGCAAACTAAGTGTATATGACTTGTCGAAATCGAATAGTAAAAAGGTAGATTTAGAGGTTATAGTAGTTGCATTTTGACTGCCTTAATGTTATCCAGAAATTTTTATGTAATATACCATTGGAAAGCTCTTTAAATCTAGTTTTTAATGGTACTAATCTCAAAAATTTCAAAAGTCATTTTTATAGTCTAAAAATTCATGCCATTTTCATGCTCTAAATATGTTCATTTTGAGTGACTTTTAGGTAAAATTTATAGGCATTCAGAAAATTGATGTTTTAAGGCCTTAATGATTGAATTTTTGGGCATATAATATATCATTGGAAATCTCTTTAAGTCTAGTTTCTAATGGTTTAAGAATCACTCAATTTTGAGGTCATTTTCTTAGTCAAATATACTTGCATAATGAGAACTGTTCCATGAGGCAAAATATGTATGAACTTGAAATGCATGCATGTTTTAACATCAAGTAATTCATTATGCAATTTTATTTTCAATGCTTAAATGAATGGTTATGTACATACAATTACAAATCCAACATAGGTAAAAATGACCAAATGAATAGTAACCTATACCAAATGAATTGTAACTCACCATATAAATTTGACTATCTAAAGAATGAAGGTCTAAAGCATGTAAACTTCATGCTATGCTTGTTTAAACATTATAATTCATTACTACACTTAAGGATATACACTTAAAGTTATGGAAACAAGTTAATATTACATACTTTGTCATACCATACTAAGCCTTACATACATATGCCTATGCCAAATACATGACTTACATATCAAAAAAAAATGACTGTATGATTTATGTATGCATTTACCCTTAAATGCAAAATATGGTATAGTAAGATATGAAATGATACTTGAATGCTTCTTAATTATGAAAATTGATTGAAATGTATGAATGGTAATACTAAGTGGTTATGAAATGAAATTTTAACAGGTTCTAATAGTGAATTTCATACGTCTACCCAAGCTTTCGATAAGGACAAAGAGGTGACAAGTTTGTGCTTCTCACTTCATGACCTCTCTTAAGGTCTTGAAATGTTGTATTCACATTAAAATGCTAATATTATTCATAAATTAGATACACATGATTGATGATATCATCTGACATACTTTTCATATGATCATTATACACCATCTACATTTCATGTCATGAATCATAAAAGCATACATGCATATTCATGATAAGTATACAGAAGTTATAAGGTGGAGAGATACGATACGAAAAGAAATGTACTGGGTCAATATTTCTAATTGGAAGTAAAAATATGGATTCCTTTAGCGAAATCATACAACAACCTTCCTAATAGGAAGTAAAAATACGAGTTCACTAAATCATACAGTTATGTTTACCCTCTTACGGGAGATGAGTACCGGTACATAGAGGGACCCAGATTAAATTGAAATTATGCACAATATTATAGTAAAAGATGAAATGTGACAAAAGAATCAGAGGGAGAGTGCAAAGCATGGGTGCATTCTCAAAGGCATACATCATCATTTATATATGATATCAATACAGAGATTGATAAGGGTTAATGTACGTTGTTATTCTTACATGATAATTGATACACCTAAATGGTATTTATTCTTATACTAACAATACCAAATGTTCATTATTGATGAAGTATGATGTTTATGAATACGATATGATATCTATACACTATCTTGTGAATATTAATCGTGATTTGATAATGTATATCCTTATTGTATAAAAGCATGCCTTGTATAAATTTTTATAGTACCATTGAGTTTTATACTTAGCATTTATCATTTGATGAAAGCAAGTCCTAGTTCATTTAGGGAGCATCGAGAGTAGTTGATCTGCAATTAGCAAAAGTTGGGACTTACACGAAGCCCTATTCTAAAAGCAATTTGGACTTTTATAAGGTACTTTGAGATATGATTCTCATTATGTAGCACTTTTCATGCTCATTTGGCAGTAGTATCTATTATATGCTATGATGTATATAAGTATCGTATTACTATATTTTACTGTGATAAAAATGATATGATGATGAATAGACGTATAAATGTTAAATGTAATGAACCTTGTTTGCACATAGCTAAGATATGCAGGTTTACATATAACGATGAATTAATAAACGTCATATATAAAAAAAATTTTCACCATGGGGCTTAATGAATAGTAACTTATGAATAGTACTCATAAATTTTTTTAAAAAAAATGTATGCATCCTTTGTAGTGTTATTAATGATTTCCTTTCTTAAGAGATTATTAATTATACTATAGGAGCATGTTATGCTAGGTATGGGTATGACATGAATGATGCTGATTACATGAGGGTACAAATCTTTGATATGATTACTACATGAGGATATGTTCCATCTACAATTGAGAACCTATGCATTTACCTATATATGAAAACATGGAAATATAAAACAAGGAATGTTTAATTGCTAAAATTAAAGAACATTATGTATAGTATATCATACCTAATCAAACCAAATAGCTTTTGATCTATATTATCATTGTAAATATAATAACGATGGATTATGAGGTTCTGATTGAATGTAATCTCGCTATTTAGGCTCTTGAGCCATATTGATAAAATAAGATCTAGAACACATAATAGATAAATCATTCAAATGGTGTATGCATTAATTATAAAAAAGAGAATTGTATATTGAATCATTCATAAGGCAAGATGGTACATAATGACATATTCATAAAATAAAGAAAATATAGATCTTGATAAAATAAAGAATAGAATATATCATATGGAAATATACACAAGTTATAAGTCAACTACATCCACATGACCGTGCATTATGGCCTATTCGACCACATTTAATACAAAAGCTAGATCTACCTCTGATTGATCAATCCATTTTATTTTAGATCCAAGTAAACTCGGGCCTCCCTCTTTTTCTTTTCCATACTGGGTTCACTATGATAAGCCCATGTATTTAGGCCAATAGTCTTGATGTCTTAAAAGGGTAAATGGTATTGACCAATATTTCATGATGACATAAATTGTGTAAAAAGGAGCAATAAAATTTATAGAGTTTATATTGTACTTCATGCAACCTGTAATTGCATGGGAGCATGGTATTTTACTTTGTTGGAATTTGCTATATGCACACTGCCTCTCTAATATGTTGATAACTTGGGTTTTGCCACCTTTTCTGGTAGCGTTATTGTAAATTGTTTTGATTAAAAATATACCCTTATTAAGATCATATCTAAATACTTTATGTCCATTAGCTTTACTGACATTATGTTTTAGAGTCCTAATGCAATTTTCGGCAAAGATATATCCTCCAACAAATGCATTAATGTATCTTTGATAATGTTTATCAAAGATATCGATAAGCTTATCAAATAATAACTACATCATTCTCGTAACTGGCATAGATCTTATGTCTTTCAACATTGCATTACATGCTTCAGCATAATTTGTTGTCATCATACCATGTTGAAATCCTTCATCATAAGAAAGTGCTCATTTCTCTCTTGAAATTTTATTAATCCATTCCCTCAACTCAGGATGTTTGGCTTTAAGTTACTTGATGAACTTCAAAAAAATTTTGCATTGATTTTGTCGACCTACAATAGTCAATTTGATTATTAGATGTAGATCATAAATGCAACAAATACATAGAATTATTTCAAGATCAAATGTACATCATACTTGCTCTTTTTAGTAATTTTTTCATTGCAACATTCTTAAACTTTGTATTATAATTGCTGATAACATGATGAAAGCAATATCAATAGGGATTACTACATGATAAATCAGACTTCATGATATGCTTAATCCTAATATATTAGTCTGAGATGATACAGATATCATTATATTCATTACAGACATGATATCGAAGCATCATCATGAAATACTCTTAATCATCCTTACTTTCTTTTTCAACTAATATGAAGGCAACAAGTACTATATGATTGTTCTCATCGATAGATCTTACCATAAATAAACTTTTGCTATAAATAAGACACTTATATACTTATCATGCAAAAAGGTACTGTCAATATATAATACAATTTTAAAATATTTGAAGCCTTCAATACATGATGTGTATACTACAAACATCCTTTTAAATTGGCTTACATTGGGTATAACATAATGATTGATGATATGATCTTTAACTTTTAGGTCCCAAACTGAACAAAGATTTTTTGTACATGCAACATACTTAAAATTACATAACTACAAGTATGATACATCTCAATCCCTCCACAAAAATGCAATGGCCTTTTATTTCCCATGCTATGCTTTCTTATAACTATTAGTAATACCAAACCTCTCTTTTAGCATTGCTATTATGGCTTTTACCTTCATATCCAATATTTTGGCTAACATATCTTCAATATACCTAACAATCATATTACCATCAAAATTTTAATGGTCTTGTGAATTGGCTGGAGCACCATAAGTATGAGGACCATTGTATTATGTTATTTCCCAATAATGATACATCTTCTTTTTTATAGCACATAAATGCCAAGCATATACATCATTTTATCTATAGAAAACAATTATGAAGTTTTCCTTTGTTTTATTGCTCTGAAAGTTTCACCTAACATACATTGAATATAATTTCAATATTGTTTGAACTATATCTTTAAACTCAAATGTCATGCTTATTTGAAACTCTACTAATGGATCTCATATTGACCTATCAATATCAGATAGATTTCTATTTACAATCATTTCATTCATATCAATAGAGAACAAGTTTCTTGATGTATGAATTACCCTAAGACTAGGTTTGATCAGCATCATCAACTCCTCATCACCTTCTATTTGATCCTTATTTTCATCATCATCATTAAACCATATGTCATCATCATCATTTTGAACATCATTACCACTTTCATCAACCCTCTTGTCACCAATTACATTATTACCAACACTTCTATTGAAAGCACATACTTCATAATGATTGGTTATAGTACCTTTTTTGGCTTCTTGTCTACTAGTAAACTCCATATATACCTCAATATAGTGTAGATTTAGATAATTATTTCAAACATTATACCCACATCCTGCTCACCCCTTATTTGAAGAGCACTAAAATGCAATTGGTCCTTTATACCGACCATCAAGTATCTATAAATTATTAACATGATCACAACATCAACAGATAGTCCAATCATTCTTTTGATTATATATAACAATAATGACATACTTAACATATCATCTAAAATGGTCATATGTTTTAAATCAAAATCATTATATTTGTGCCATAACTCATTTTTAAAATATATATTAATAATGTAACATTTAAGGTTTACATTTGTCATTTAAGATTTATGATTACAGTTTATAGTTCATGGTTATTATATGTATAGTATTTTGATATTTATCAATAAATTTGAAATCATAATCATTATATTAGTATCATAATTCATTTTTAAAATGCATGTTAATAATGTAGCATTTAAGGTTTTTATTGTTATTTAGGGTTAACGATTATTATATGTGTAGTAATTTCATATTTATCAATACTTTTTAAATCATAATCATTATATTTATGTTATAATTCATTTTTAAAATACATGTTAATAGTATAGCATTTAGGGTTTATATTTGTGGTTTAGGGTGTATAGTTATTATATGTATAATAATGTCATATGTATCAATAATTTTTAAATCATAATCATTATATTCATATCATAATTCATTTTTAAAATACATGTTAATAATGTAGCATTTAGGGTTTATATTTGCCATTTATGGTTTAGGGTTATGGTTTATAGTTCATAGTTATTATAGTATAGTAATTTGATATTTATCAATACTTTTGAAATCATAATCATTATGTTCATATCATAATTTAATTTTAAAATATCTATTAATAATGTAGTGTTTAAGGTTTATATTACCATTTAGGGTTTAAAGTTGTGGTTTGTAGTTCATAGTTATTATATATATAGTATTTTGATATTTATCAATACATTTGAAATCAAAATCATTATATTAGTATCACAATTCATTTTTAAAATACATGTTAATAATGTAGCATTTAGGGATTATGTTTATTGTTTATGATTTAGGATTTATAATTATTATATGTATAGTAATTTGATACTTATCAATACTTTTAAAATCATAATCATTACATTTATGTCATAATTCATTTTAAAATACATGTTCATAATTTAGCATTTAAAGTTTACGTTTGATATTTACAATTTTAGGTTACGGTTTATGGTTCATGATTATATGTATAGTATTTTGATATTTATCAATACATTTCAAATCATAATCATTATATTAGTATCATAATTCATTTTTAAAATACATGTTAATAATGTAGTGTTTAGGGTTTACATTTATCATTTATGATTTAGGGTTACGGTTTATGGTTTATAGTTATTATATGTATAGTAATTTAATATTTATTAACACTTTTGAAATCATAATCATTATATTCATGTCATAGTTCATTTTTAAAATACATGTTCATAATGTATTAGATGTATACTAATTTCATATTTATTAATAATTTTCTCATAATTATGATAATGATTGTGTTTCAATTAATCTTTACTTGTAAGTTTGATTGGTAAATTCATCCTTCTTCATAAGGGAAACCTATTATGGGTAGGACTTTCACCGCGATCCAGAGTGAGGCTTGTACCTCATGAATCGGGGGCTCACTTAGAGCGAAAATGGAGTCTTCTCAAAGGAATACCTTGGGAATGAGACAGACTCAAAAGAGTTACAAGATAAAGTTGGCACCAAATGGTTCCGAATTTGGTTCAACCGACCTATTAGTATGAGTGCTAAATCAAACCCTTCAGAGATGGGTTTGGTTGGTGAAGATCTATTTCCTTAGAGTTTCAAATTCAATTTTACCATTTTAGTTGAGTTAATTGTCTTAGGCATGCAAGCATTCATAAGCAAACAACGGGGTATAGCATAACAGCAATCATAGCAGATATAGCATGGCATCATGATATATCAATCATAGCATGAAACATGGCATATGTATGACATGTGAAATGACATGGCGTAAGCATGACATATGAGATGTCATGGCATAAGCATGATATATGAGATGACATGACATAAGCATGATATGTGAAATAACATGATATAAGCATGACATGTGAGATGACATAGTATAGGCATGGCATATGAGATGACATGGCATAGGAATGATATATGAAATGACATGGCATAAGCATGACATGTGAAATAATATGGCATAAGCATGGCATATAAGATGACATGGCATAAGCATGACATATGAGATGACATGGCATAGGCATGACATATGAGATCATATAGCATAAGCATGACATATGAGATCATATAGCATAGGCATAACATGTGAGATGACATAGCATAGGCATGATATGGCTTAGCATAAATCATATAACAATGATAAAAATGAGCATAATAGCATGAATGAAAATTTAATGGCCCAATGAAAAGGATCAAATAAGAAATAAGGGATACACGAGAGATTTAAGGCTAAATCATACAAAAATGGGGGAATAATGCCTATTCTATTGCAAAGAATCTTCAAAGATACAAAATTGAGACGTTAAGCAACATCTCGTTCACTCAAGAAAAAGTCAACCTTGAGCAACACAAGCTAAAAATGCACAAGTGAAAATGCAAGAACACAAGCAAAATCGTTAGTAGCAAATGAAATTAAGGACTAGATCGATTAATTCAATGCCACATGAAAGCACAAATCAAGAGCCAAAGTCTAATGAATGTAATGGCAACAATCATGAATATGTGATAATAAACACGAGCCAGATCATAAAAATCATGAGAAAAATAATCAATTTTAGGTAAAATTGATCAATAGTGTAATTGAAAGATTCTAAGATCACATGAAACATCATTTAGAAATAAATCAATATATAATTAAGCTAATCGTGTTAAGTGACAACATTAAATATAATTAAAATAACATTAATTGAGAAATTAAATGATTTTATAAGAAATCAAGAAGCTATGTGTACCATACATAGCATGATGTGTACCGCATATAGGATATGTGTGGTATACATAGCATGTTGTGCATAGCATGATGCGAGGTAGTTTTAAAGAAAAATGTGTTTTTAAGCAAAAACACAAATAAAAACCCAAATCTTAATAGATTTAACAATCATAGTAGATCATTAAAGGCATAAACAAGCATTAGATATCATCATATCACCCATGATTGAAGCCAAATCATCAAAACAAAGCTAAAAATCACAAACTTATAATAAAATAAGAAGAAAAGGAGAAGAGAATAAGCATTCAACTCACCAAAATAGAATTAGATTTTAAGATCTTGATTCCAAATGTGATTCGGGATTTAATTAGGATTAATTAGTCTCTAATCATAGGCTAATTACTTAATTAAGTGCTTAATGAAGTATGATTAAAATTTAACAGAGTTTAGGTAGATTTTATGATTTTTAGACCTCCTTTCCATAAATACAAGGTTTGTATTTATAAGTAAGGGGTGAAGGATCAAGGAAATCACATTAGCAATATGGGATTCTCAAAATTTTTGAGCCATGTGCATAGCACATAGTGCTATATGTGTAGCATATAGCCCAGAAAAAGCCTATATGCATAGCATGTAGCAGCATATGCCTAACATGATTTAATTTTAACCTATGTATGCCACCCAATGTGCATGCATTGGGATGTGCACCATAGGTCAAACAAGCATTATTTAGGACCTTAATGCATGGTGTCATATGGAGCATATTAGATTTTCTCGGGAAAAGGCCACCCACCATGTGTATATTTTTAAGACATGCTCAACATGTAGCATTATATGCTACACATATTATGAAATGCATGCTATGTGCTTTGCCCTCTACAAGCAAAATGTAATATGCTCTTCATGTCCAAAACACTCAAGGGAGGCTCAAAGACAAATATTCAGATCAAGGTCAATATCAGGGACCTATGCCAAGCCAAATCGATAAAAACCCAAAATTGCAGTACGCAGGTGAAAAGTCTGGGTCAATAATTTACCCCCTGATTAGGACCATTTTAAGGTGACACAGGAAAAAGTCATTAAAATGAGACTTAATCATAACATTAATTTTCACCAAAAGTAAGAAGAATACTTGACCAATGCTCATATTGAGGTCCCATGCTCATGCTGAGGCTTGCAGCTCCACAAAGGAAATTAAGATCCATTGGGGATGTGAAAGTGATCTACTGGGGAAGACTTCATCAAGGTACTCATACCCAAGGCTTGCAACTTCACTAAGGCAGGAAATATGATCCACTGAGGATATCAGGATTGATGTCCTAATTCTGGCATTAGGAACCCGATGCATAAGATAAAACTTGTGACTCCACTAAGGAAAATTTGTTAGGAGCCTGATGTTTGGGTGAGATGATTGATTCTTAATTAGATGATTGTCACACCCTCATTTTGGACCGGCTTGATCTTAATCGATTTAGGAATGCCTCTGGGTCAGTTTGGGTTAGCTTCAGGCCAATCCAAGTTGATTTAGGGCTTTCTAGGCCATTCTGGGCCAACTTTGGCCGTTCCAGGATGCCTTTCGGACATGTGCATATGCTTTTGGTGCGTGTGC
>CANYBF010299528.1:0-10323 GCA_948192965.1 Dalechampia spathulata
TATTATATTTGATATGACATTCTTTAATGACTTATATCATTCTATCAATTAACCATTTCATTTGATTTATTATAATCACATAATTACTTAAACAACTACTAACTTATATCCTCAAACTTGATATGGTCGATTATTTACATATATATCGATGAAACATTAGCATTTCATATCTTAAGTCTATTTTGACAATTCATACTTTAAGTTAACCTTCTTAATCATATTAATACTTTCAATTAAACTTTAATTCTTTTATTATATCATTAATTCAAACTAAACAGAATCCATTTTTCCTTAATGTTTATCTCTTAAAAACTTTGAATGAAGATTAAGCCTTAAATTACCAAATATACTTATCTTATGTCCAATTTAGTTCATATACCATATGCTATTTATTAACTCATCATTAAGAATTTCATTTAACCTTAATTAGAAGTTAATTTCTTAAATTATACTTAAACTTAATCATTTAATCCATAATTCTTAAGTCATATACACTTAAAATGATATTAAGCCTTAAATCATCAAATTGACTTATCTTAAGCTTTAAATTCATCATCCTTTTTGCTATTAACCTTCTCTTTTTAGTAAATCATCTTTAACATCATCTTTTAAACTTACTAACCATTAAACTATTGCTTAAAATTTTTGGCCAAAGTGAAAATCACAAAGCACACACACCTACACAACCATAACTCACTTTATTTCATGTCCTTTACAATCCTAACTCATCTAATTATTAAAAAATCAACCAAAATCCATCAAAAATACTTCAAACATTTTGGCCAAAACTCAAATCATACCAAAAATTCATAAATCAAGTGGATCCAACATTAAATCATACTTACCAAGCTCACCTTTAAACCCAATAACTCAAATCTCAACTTTAACATCTTCTTCTCTAGATTTAACTACAGATTTAAATAGATCTTCACTTATTTGACCTCCTTAAAGTTGCTGCCCACCTTAAATCAACATGCAGATACTTAAAAGAGTTAGATCTAACCATTAAATAAGTCAAACTTCAAGGAAAGGTTGTGGTTTCCATCAAAAGTGTATGGATCTTCATGATTTTGAGCATAACTTAAAGATCCATTAAGAAAAAGTTTTAATCATGATGGAAAACAAAGAAAACTAAGAATATTTCAACATTACCTTGATTTATACTCAAAGAACTTGCTGGATCTTGAAAAATCTGAACCAAAAGAGGAAGAAAAACTAGTAAAACTTTAACTTCTTCAAGTATTAGCTTTAGTTTTAAAGTTAAGAAGAGAAAGGCATTCGGTCACCACTTGAACATCAAGTAAATGAAGCTATTTTAGCATGAACTTAAGTTAAACATATAAATCTTCCATTAAACTTGAAGTTTGAAGTAGAAAATAAGAGATAGTTTCAGCCTTTTGGTGTTTCAAATGGACATGCATGCGCTTTCTTTGAATAGCAAGAAGAAATGAAGATATGTTGACTTGAATTTAAGCTTTACTCAAGCAACCAACTCTTATCATACAGTTTTTGAAGAAAAATAGAGATATGGTGGAGTTTGGTTTCTGCTACTTTGAAGAAGATGAAGGAAAACTAAAGCAAAGAGAGAAAATGTGAGGTTAAGAATAGGATAAGTTAGAAATGAAAGGATAAGAAAATAATGGAGAGGATTGCATGAGTGTATTTCGGCCAAATGATGGAAGGAGCAATAATGAGTGAAATTTCAATCAAAAATGAAATGGAAATTCGGATGGAATGAACCCCATTTCAAAAAAATTCCCATATTAGTCCCTATACACCTCTAAAATTACATTTTAGCCCCTATACATATATATACTTGTATTTAACTTAAATCCACCAATCTTAAACCTTAAATTTCATATTATGCACCTAATATATACTCTTATATACCTTATTTTAATTTAAAATACCATTCATCAATTTCCTCAATCAAATAAAATATAATTCTTACCTTCTCTTTCCATCCACTAACACTAAAATCCAAAACTACTTTTTCAAATACTTATACAGTTTTTCAAATACCAATCCCACTACTAATTTAATATGTCAATTCAAATCTAATTTTACTTATTCTATTTTCAATTGTATTTATCTATTTATCTACTTGCATAACAGTAATTAACTTATTAACTTAATTATGAAATCACTTATACCACTTATGACATCATTATGACATCATAATTAAAAATACTAATTATACTTTTCTAATATTTACTTTTTATTATATACTCATACTAATACATTATACATTCATAATTATTTATTCACTAATAAAAATCATAACTAAATTCATACGCTTACATCATCATCACTCAATTATGACATCATAATTAATTTTTAATTCAAAATTTTGAAAATTTGCATATATCAAATTCAAGTTAAAAAATTCATCTTGAGCTAACTTAATTAATCATACTAAGTGTTTTCAACATCAAAAACCTCAATTAGTCACCGTTCAGGGATCGTTTCAGTGGTTTACATCAAAATTTCCAATTTCAACTTTAGAGCTTTAAACTCTAATCTCATCATATACTTAACATCATAAGCATTATTTCATATCATTAGCACACCAATAACATATATAACAATACATTTCAATCAATTTATGAATGCAAAGTGTGTGCCCGATTTAGGATGTGACAGTCATTATTTCTTTTTTTATTGTTATGCTTTATTATGTTGTCATATTATATCTATCATGATTATTATCATGCTATATTATGTGTTTTATTCATGCTTATGAATTTCCATATGTTTTCCTACATCAATTAACCTGTCAAGATGGTAAAATCAAACTAGAAACTCTAAAAGAATAGATCTTCACTATCTAAACCCATCTTTGAAAGGTTTAACTTAGCACCTATGTTATGGTTCAATTGAAACAAATTCCAAAACCATCTAGTTGTGACTCCATCTTGTGATCTTTAGCAAGTCCATATCATTCCTTAAGGGAACCCTTCAAGAAGACTGTCCTTTCACTCCAAGTGGGCTCCTGGTGTCATCTATAGCAAGCCTGGCTCTAGATCATGGCGAAAGCCCCACCTACAATAGCATAGAAGGACCACTTCCCCTTCCATTTATGGATAAAATGAGTGAAAAAATTGGTAAACATGCTTATTATTATTTTTTTAAATGGTTTTCATGTTATAATAATAGTTTTATCTACCCAACATATTGAGAGAATATATTATTTACATGTCCATATAATATATTTGCTTATAAATGAATGTAATTCAAATTATATAATACTTAAGCTATATTTCAAAGATGCATGATGGATATTTTTACTACCATATTGAGGATATAATGGAGGTATTTATGGATGATATCCTAGCTTTTATGATTTATTTTATCTATATCTACATAATTTAAGCAGGGTGTTAAAGTGCTATGAAGATGCAAACTTGATGTTTAATTATGAGAAGTCTTATTTAATTGTTGAAGAAGGAATAATGTTAGGACATAGGATTTCAAAGGTAACTATTAAAGTTGATAGAGTCAAAATGTATACAATAAAGGAGTTCGTGCTTTTTTAAGCCATTCTAGTTTCTATTAATGATTTATTAAAAATTTCTCATTGATAGCTCAATCTCTAACAAATTTTTTGGTTAAGGATGTTCCCTTTTAATTTTGATTGGTTTTCCTTGATAGCTTTTAATAGATTGAACAAAGCCTTTACATCTTCACATATACTAGCACTACCATATTAGTCTTTCCCTTTTGAG
The DNA here is from genome assembly GCA_948192965.1 of Dalechampia spathulata. Taxonomy (NCBI): domain Eukaryota; kingdom Viridiplantae; phylum Streptophyta; class Magnoliopsida; order Malpighiales; family Euphorbiaceae; genus Dalechampia; species Dalechampia spathulata. The sequence continues at coordinate 3,726 of CANYBF010299528.1, forward strand.
GTTATATGTGATGCAAGCGATCATGCTCTAAGATGTGTTTTGGGATAATAAAAGGAGTGGAAACTATATATTATCTCTTATACAAGTAAGACTTTAACCCAAGCATAAGTAAATTATACCACCACTAAGAAGGAATTGTTAGCAACGATGTATACTTGTGATAAATTTAAAATTTATCTTCTTTGATCTAAGGTCATTATTTTTACTAAACATAATACATCAAAATACCTTTTTGTTAAAAAGGAAGCAAAGCCAAGGTTAATTTGATAAGTGTTATGTTTCTGCAAGAATTTGACTTGGAAATTAAGGATAAAAAAGAAGTTGAAAATATTATGGTAAATCAATTTTATGTTTAGAATTATAGGATCAGAGTTAAGAAATTAATGACCACTTTCTAAATAAGAGCATTATGTTAACTCAACATTTGATGGTGCCTTGGTTCTCTAATTTAGTAAACTATTTAGCCAGTGATATAATACTAATTGGTTTATTACATTAGTAGTAGAAGAAATATTTCTTTAATGTTATGCATTATCATTAGGAAGCACCTTATCTCTTTAAACTTTATGTTGATGGTTTAATTTATGGATGTGTACTTGAATAAGAAATATTTTTTATTTTATCCCATTGTCCTGATTTATATTATACATGTCACTATGAAGCTAACAAAATAACCAATAGAGTTTTAGAGTGTAGGTTTTATTGGCCAACCATTTTTCATGATACTAAAGAATTTATGGTTCACCGTGATAAGTGTCAACCTTTTAGGAATATATCTAACCTTTTAGGAATTAGAGGAATTGCATTTTTTAGCTTATGAGAATGCAAAACTCTATAAAGAGAGAACTAAGAGATAACATGACTTGAAATTAAGTAGAAGGAATAAAGTTTTTTTATTTAATTCTAGGTAAAAATGTTTTCCATAAAAACTTAAGTCATGTTAGAGTGGGCCATTTGATGTTACTCAAGTATTTAATAGTGGTGCTTTAAAGTTCATAATGCTAATGAGGAAAAGATTAGGATGAATGGCCAACGATGTAAACATTACTTCATAAATTTAGTGAATAATCAAAGGGAAGTAGTTCATTTAGTTTCTTTAGTTTGAATAAATAATTAAAAGTCTAGCTAATTAACTTTAAACTTAGCATGTATTTTTTTTTAATTTCATTTATTATGTATTTTTTTGTAATTGTGATAATTTTGAATCGTAACATTTATGATTGCATTATCCTTTATGGTCATAATAACTCAAGGGGTTTTGAATGATGGAGTTATTGTCATGATCATGTTAATCATCATGTTTGCAATAATCTATTACTATTATATGAGAACCATATATGTCATTACTACATTACTTAGCATGATCATGACTTACTCAAGTTATGTCATACACCAAGTCAAAACTATCATGATCACATTATTCATCATAATCATGATATTTTAATCATAATGTTCATAATGCATTGTATGATCTAATCTAGAACATTACATACTTAATATTATATAAGTTTATATGTTATTTTGTGTTTAATAAGAAGGATGACAATAAATGTTCTATTAAAGAGTTATTTATGATATGGGGTTTGCATTTGAATGTTAAAGTTCTACTACCACCATATTTTTAATCTTTTATTAAAATTTCAAATAATAGATTTGCACCATTAGGGTTAGGATAAGTTATTTCTAGTTTGATGAAACATTTTTGAATTGATTATTCTAAGTTAACCCTAAATCACCATATTTTATGATGAGGATCAATAAATTAGGGCTAAAATATTATGTAAAGAAAGTTTGGGTTTAAGGCCATATATGGAGCAAAGCTCTATTTGTGCTTTAGAGATAATTACAATCTCTACTTTAAAAGAAGAATAAAATGTAGTGATTATAAACATGTTAATGAAGAATTGACAATATATGCTAACCCTTATCCTATGTTAGTTCTTCAACAAAATAAAGACAATAATCAATGCACCAATGCTCACCTTTCTTATATTGAAAATTTTATCCAATAAACTAAGCGTAATCAACATTATTAAAAGGAGAAGCTTGACTAGTACTTTTCATTTTATTACCTTAAGGACAATGTGTCTTTTATAAGTATGAAAGAGTAAAATAGTAGGGTGTTTTTGAGTCTTTGGTTTAGTACTTATTTTTTAGTGGGTTCATTTATCATGGATGTCAAATTTTTATGGAATTGTTGGTTTTACGGACTCTGATGAGCAAGTCTTTTATTTAAACTTATATCCTTTATATGATCAAATGAATAGGATCAAGTTGAAAATTTTATTAATTAAGATGGACATATTTCATAAAATGATATTCTCTAGTCTTTGTACATGTAAGCATGATAAAAATGCTCTTATGATGATTTTTAATTACCTAGTCTTAAAATATGATTATTTATCGCTTAAAAAAGAAAAAAAGAAGAAAAAACTTGAAAAATAAACCTTTACTTTATTATTCTTAATCATTAGTAACAAAGGCATTCATGAACCTCATGTTTATTTTTGTGAACCACAATAAGATTATGAGCAACGCTAGTAGCTACTTGGAATTGTAAGTGAGCTGTATATATGTTATGGTTTGCTTCCTCAACATACTCATTTTAAAAAACTAAATGACAGCTCAAGTAAGGTTTATATTCTCTAGTCTTTGTACATGTAAGCATGATAAAAATGCTCTTATGATGATTTTTAATTACCTAGTCTTAAAATATGATTATTTATTGCTTAAAAAAGAAAAAAAGAAGAAAAAACTTGAAAAATAAACCTTTACTTTATTATTCTTAATCATTAGTAACAAAGGCATTCATGAACCTCATGTTTATTTTTGTGAACCACAATAAGATTATGAGCAACACTAGTAGCTACTTGGAATTGGTAAGTGAGCTGTATATATGTTATGGTTTGCTTCCTCAACATACTCATTTAAAAAAACTAAATGACAGCTCAAGTAAGGTTTATGTTTGTTTAAATAATAAATATGAAAGTTTACTTGTTATAAAGAAGAAAACAAGAAAGAAAGTTAAATAAAAATTATAGCTAGGAGTTATAATGATTTGCTAGGGTGGTTTTGAATTGTATTTTATATAAGATTTCTAAAGTACCTTATTCTAAGTTTTATATATAAAAATTCACTATTACTATATCAAACATCATAAAGACTTACTATGTTAATATATAATAATTCATCATAATCAACTCACTCATACTTGGAATTTTACTTGTCTTTAAGCAAATTAAACACTATTAATTAACATAATTTTGAAACGTTAAGCACTTGTATAACTTCCACTTGAGTCAAACAAATCACTAAACATTTATCCTTAAATGTTTCAAGTTCATATAATCCAATTATAATAACTATACTAGCAAAGAAAAAAACACAAAACTCATAATAAGGTACTCTAAAAAGCACATATAATACAATTCAAAACTCACAATCCTAATTTTTTCTTTTCTTTTTTTTTTCTTTTTAATAATAGATTAGCTTCCATATTTATTACTTAAATAAGCATAGACCTTACTTAAGCTATCAGTTAGTTTTCCTAAACAAGTATATCAAAGGAGCAAACATAACATACAAGACTTATTCAACTAAGTCACAATTCCAAGTGACTACTACCATTATTCATAATCTTCGTTGTGATTCACAAAAGCAAACATGAGGTTCATGAATACCTTTAACACTAATTATTAAGATTAGCAAAGTAGAATTTTCTTTTTCAAGCTTGTTCTTCTTGTTTTTTAAGTTATAGGCAACCATATTTTAAGACCAAGTAATTAAAAATCATCAAGAGAATTCTTATCATGCTTACATGTATTAAGATTAAAGAATCCTTATTTTATAAAATATTCCCTCATCCTAAATATGAATTTTCTAACTTATGATCAAATTTTCTAACTTATGATCATATTCATTTAAAGGATATGAATTTAAATAAAAATTTCCTCAAGCAAAATCTTAAATAGAACCAACAATTTCATGAAAACATGACATTCATGAAAAACCAACCTACCAAAAATATGCACTAAACTAAAACTTCCAAAACACCCTACTACTTTTACTCTTCCACACTTATCAAAGACATTATCCTTAATGTCACAAAATGAAAAATAAGGAAACTTCTCTTAAGTATTGGGTGAAGAAGGTGAAGGTGATGTAGGAGATGAAATATTAACTTTAGCAGGTGCAAAGTACCAATCAAGCTTCTTCTTTTGATGGTATTGATTATGCTCAGTTTATTGGATAAAAGCTTCAATGTAAGAAAGACATGCATTTGTGTCCATTATTGTCTTTAATCCATTGAAAAATTAAAGTTAATGTAGGATCAAGCTCAACATATGTCAATGCAAGCTCTTCATTAGCATGCTTTAATCATTATTGTTTTCTTCTCCTTTGGAAGCAAGGATTTTATTTATCCTTAAGGTATGAGCATAGCTTTATTCTACACATGGTCGTGAACTTAAACCTACCTTATGAAGTATTTTAACCTTAATTAAATGATCTTTATTTATAGAATTTGGTGAAATGGGGTTAGCTTGGAACAATCAATGCGAAAATTCACTAAACTAGAAATAACTTATGTTACTATCAATGGTGAAAATCTATGATTTGCAATTTTAACAAAAGATTGAAAAATATGATAGGAAGTAGAAATTTTAACATTTGAATGCAAATCTCACATCATAAATAACTCTTTAATATAGCATTTATTATCATCCTTTTTACCAAACATAGAGTAACATGTAAACTTATACAACGTTAAGTACACAATATTTTTATTAAACTATTTGGTGCATTATGAACATTACAATTAACATTTTGACCTATTAGTTTTTGCCCAAATGGTCTAAGATGAAAATTTGGGTGAGGATCATTTATTTTGCAGTTTTCATTAAATTATGATTAACAACATATATGTCTCCTTTAAACCTACATTTCAAGCTTCCCAACTAGTTTAGATTAAATTCAAGAGTGGTAAAGAACTTTACAATTAATTATTGATATAATGCATAATCCATAAATATATATTAATCCAACCTAATTTATATGGTAAAGCTAAAATATCTTCTTTGACATTCAATTATTGAAATAAATTGAAATAAAATGAGCATATAGATTTATGGATCTTTTAATTAAAGTGGATCTTTTAATTCTGAGAGACACAAATACTTACAAAATTCAAATCTAAAGAAAAGAAAGAAATTAGAACACAAACTCAAAGGAAAATGCAAGCATAAGAAATGAAATAAAATTAATGAAAAATAAAGGAAAAAATTATAGAAAACCTAAAACATAATACGAAAGAGAAGAAAGAAGAAAGAAAGAAAGAAAGCCTAAAACATAATATTGGTGTGCACATATTTATCAATTACAATGAGAGTTGAATAGTATAGAAAATTAAAAATCAAAATAGCAAACAGTAATTAAGATAAATGGTAACAACAATGTTAATGACAATAATAATGATAAAGGTAGACAATAATGATAAGAAAAAGAGGAAGAGAAATGAAAAGAAAAAAGAAAGAAATAGAGAGAGAAGATGGAGAAGGCATCAATGATGATGATGATGATGATGCTGACAGACATCAACAAAAGAAGCAAAAATGGTACAAAGAGAGGGATCAAGAGGTGGTGACAAAAAAGAAAAAGAAAGACTAGCCAAATTTTTTTATAATTAAGGTAAAGTAATAAAAAAATAAATTTAATTAAAATTAAAATTAAAGTCATATTTTTAAAAAATACATACTTCATAATTTTTTTATTTTTATACTTATTACTTATAATTATGACGTTAAAATCTCAAGTTATGTTTGAGATGCAAAGATTTGATGACCATCACTTTTTTATTAACTTTTTTTAATAAAAAAATTAAAGACTTGGAATATAAGAACATTATGATGTTAAATCATTTATGTAAGATATATATAATGAGATAAGATGAAAATAGAAATATCAAATGATAGAATGTAGAGTAATTGGTAAGGAAGAACTTTGATGATTGATGGCTATATAAAGAGCAAAGTGCAAAACATGTTGTCATTCACAGGGCATGGTTTGGTTACAACACCATCAACCCATTCTGTAAAAAGAAAAAAGTTTCACTCTAATTTTTACCAGAACACAGATCTCGTGAGCTATGATACTTCATTTTGGTTTATGTTATCAAATGTTTTATTCCGATTTCAGATTGATGAAAGTAGACAATATCCTAAACCTAAAGTTACTTCATTTTTTAATAAATAGAGTATAATAAATAAAGTATGGTGAGGCACTTGCACCATTAAAAAATGTTATAAAGCTTTTACCATCTTTACTTTATGAAACTTTTTTGATCATCTTTAATTTCAATTTCATTTGTAGGATAATCATATCACATCATTCATCATATAACATTGTTTTTTTACTTTTATTTTCATCTTAATTAGGAGTTACCTAACAAATATATTATGAAAGCAAATTTAACATTAAGAACAAATGAATTCAAAATGATATCATATTGATTGCTAAGTTAAATTCCCATATATATATATATATATATATATATATATATATATATATATATATATATATATATATATATATATATATATTT
>CANYBF010299572.1:0-16064 GCA_948192965.1 Dalechampia spathulata
ACATGACCCCTAGGCTGCCAAAATAAACCCTAAACGGGCCAAGCCCGGCCCGCAAGGACCCAGAATGGTCCGAAAGAACCCTAAATGGTCCAGAATTAACCCGGGATCGATCCGAATCAACACCGGTCCAAAATTAGGGTGCGACAGTATAGTGAAACATGTTAGTATATGGTCTAGAGCATCATGTTTCATTGTAATTTGATATTGAACCATTTATCAATAAGAGGCATTATTCATTATTCAGTTTACTAGATAAGTTATTAACAAAATAATGAATTCCAAGATATTGGATTAGTATAAAGGAATTCATAAAGTGGTTTATGAAATGATATTTTTATTGTATGTAAATGTTCAATATCTTAATTATCCCTGATTAATATATTAATAAGAATGGATATTATTAATGCGGTTAAGATTAGCACATGTTATACTTCCTTAAGAGATGATTCTCATTCATTATGACAAGAGTTGTCTAAAGTGAACACGTGGATGAGTAGTGGAGGACTGACTCATTTGAGGCCTTACTAGTGAGATTTCATATGGATAATTGATCTATGTTTGTGAAACATATCTCACTCATATCAGTAGTGCAAGTATCCTTAAGACTTGAGATAACAAGGTTATCTTAATTATGGATCACTATGTTTTGAATCCTATGTTTTATTCCTCTATAGGAGGCATTCATAACTTGGAGGTTTGATATAGTGTTGTGAGCACCGGTTTCTGCCGAGGCCCAGAGCGAGGCTTGCGAAAGTCACGGACCGGGGACCGCACTTGGAGCAAAAGTGCAGTCTTCCTAAGGGGTTCCCTTAGGGAATGATACGGACTTGAAAGAGTCGCAAGGAGTCACCACTGGATGGTTCTGGATTGGTCCAACTGACCCATAGCATGAGTGCTAGTTAAACCCTTTAGAGATTGGGTTGGGGTGGTGGAGATCTATTCTATGAGTTTCCAAAATCAATTTTACCATTTTAGTTGGGATTAATTGTCCTAAGCAGGTAAGCATGCGAGCATAATTGTAAGCACACAGTGCGTCATGTGAATTGGTGTTGCAAGGTTGCACGTAAAATGACATATAGAGCTATATGACATTTAGATGGCATGACATATGAATGTCATGTGATATAGCGATAAAAGTAACATGACATATGTATGTCATGTGAGTATGAATGACATATCATATGCATGATATGGCAACCTAATATGTAAGCACATATTATGGCAAATAACGTATGGCGTTATGCGTGTTAACATTTTTTTTGATTCATTTTAGCGTTGGGCGTATAGCGTATGTAATGCGTATCTATAGTATGTGGGATGTGAATGGCATATCATATGCGTGATATGTGACATGATGGATGTCATGGCATATGTATGTCATGGCATAGTAAGTGGCATACCATATGCATGGTATGTGTATGACATATCATATACATGATATGTGTAATGATATAATACATGGCATATGCATGACATGTTATATGTATGAAAATGTGTGGCATGTGAAGTGATGCGTGACATGGCATATGCATGGCATGTATAGTAGAATGTGCTTGTGTCATATGGCATGACATGTGAAATGTTGTATTATAACATGGCTTGGCATAATTGTATGGTATACCATATGCATGGCATGTTTAAATGGATGACATACTATATGTATAGCATGTGAAGTGAATGACATACCATATGCATGGTCATGCGAAGTAAATGACATGCTATATGCATGGTCATGTGAGATGATGAATGGCATGGCATGTGTATGATATGGTGTAGTGGTGTGTATGTGAATGTGTATTCAACATAGTATATGTATGGCATACGGTATGATATACATAATGACATACGATGTTGCATAGTATATGACATGGCATGGCATATATGTATGCATGATAAGGCGTATTGATTGATTAAGCGTATTGGATTGTGTATTGGCGTATTTATACATATATGCATATGAAATACGGTATGTTATGGCATACGGTATGTGCCTGTGTCATGTGACATGATGACATAATATATTTAAGCAAATATACGAATAAAAATAAAGGCTGGTGAAAGGGATCGAGGAAATTAGGGGGATACAAACAGGAAATAGGGGATTATTACAGACCGAATAAATCCTATCCTATTACAAATATTCCTCGCATACATAAATTCCTGGGTATTAAGTAATACCCCTTTTTCCCCTCGAGTTGCACGATCCAAAATGCACGAATGGATTAATATGCAAAATAAACAAGTAAATTCATTAGTAGCAAATGAATTTTGGATTTAATTGACTAGTCCAATACCATTTAAAAGTATGAACCAAGAGTCAAAATCCAATAATTATTAGGCAATAATTGAAATAATAAACATGAGCTGGATCGTGAAAATTCATTTTAATAAAAATAATTCTAAGCAAAATTATTTTTGTTTGATCATGGAAAATTAATTAGGAGGGCTAACATTACTTGGAATAATTTGGAGATAGCCACTCGACCAATTAAAATCCAATCCATTCAAAAAGCCGCATTTATACGAGTAAAAATGGCATTTTATCGTAAAAATTAATTTTAAGGCTAAATTAATTATGTAAAATTTGCTTTATGACTATTCCAGGATACTTGAGCTACTGTGAAGCTCAAATACCACTGGATACATCGAAATACGATGAAAATACGGCCCAAAAATACATTTTTCTGGAAAAATATGAGGAATGTACGCCACGCATCAGGCGATGTGCGCCACACATCAGAGGCCAATCTGCATGAAAATTGAATCTGTCAGTACAGAAATAAACTACAGACAAAAATATGCAACTTTAATGAAGACAGTACCTCATTTTAAGCGCGATTCGGCCTCAGGTTCATCAAACTAAACATTAGTTAAGTAATTAATTGAAATAAATGATTTTAAAGCTAAAATCAAGTAGATCTGGACAATATTTGATAGATCCAAAACCCCAATTGCATGGAAAAGCCATTGGAGTTGCTGGATTTGTTAGATCGGAAAGCGGTTCGGGCGAAAACCGGGTTTTTCTGTGAAAACCAAAGCCAATGTGCACAGCACATAGGCCAATGTGTGCCATACATTGACTATGTGTGGCGCACATGGGCATATGTGTGGTGCACATGGTAGAGAAAACAGAAGGAAAACCAAAAATTTTTTAGCAGAAACTCTAGATCGAACCCCGATCTAGGTAGATCGGACCTGAAAATGGGTTTTGCTTCGTGGATTTGCATCCAAATCAAGATAAATAATTTTAAAGCTAAAATTATTTAAAATCTGGCAAGTATTTGGTAGATCCAGGACATTTAAGGCATGAGGAAGCCTTAAACATCACTGAAATAGCCAGATCGGGTGAAAAATCGAGTGAAAATAGGAGAAAAATAGCATTTTCTAGAAAATTTTGGGGTGATGTGCGCAGCACATTACCACATGTGCGCCACACATAGGCTGTGTGTGGCACACATGAGGTGATGTGAGCAGTTCATCCCTCGCAAAATAGTAGCAGAAACTAAAAAATTGAAGAAAAGAGGGGAATTTACCTTATTCCGACCATATTTTCTTCTGGATCTTGCTTCCTTTTGTGCTTAGGGAGCCTAAATAAGGTTAATTAGTCTCTAAATTCAAGCAATTTAATTAATTAGGGGCTTAATTAATTAAGTGGAAATTTTGGTAGAGGTTTGGATGCTCTTTTGAGCAAAATTTGGATCCATTTTACAAACCCCAAGCTTTATATTTAGAGAGCAAAAATCGGGCGTGGCAATTTTGTAATTTTTGACCGGATTTGAAAATTCTTGAAGGCAATGTGCGCCACACATAGGCTGTGTGTGGTGCACATCAGAGGCCAATCTGCACAAAAATTGAATCTGTCAGTATAGAAATAAACTACAGACAAAAATACACAACTTTAATGAAGACAGTACCTCATTTTAAGCACGATTCGGCCTCCGGTTCATCAAACCAAACATTAATTAAGCAATTAATTTAAATAAATGATTTTAAAGCTAAAATCAAGTAGATCTGGACAATATTTGACAGATCCAAAACCCCAATTGCCTGGAAAAGCCACTGGAGTTGCTGGATTTGTCAGATCGGAAAGCAGTTCGGGCAAAAATCGGGTTTTTCTGTGAAAATCGAAGCCAATGTGCATAGCACATAGGCCAATATGTGCCACACATTGACTATGTGTGGCGCACATGGGCATATGTGTGGTGTACATGGTAGAGAAAACAGAAGGAAAACCAAAAAATTTTCAGCAGAAACCCTAGATCCAACCCCGATCTAGGTAAATCGGACCTGAAAATGGGTTTTGCTTCATGGATTTGCATCCAAATCAAGACAAATAATTTTAAAGCTAAAATTATTTAAAATCTGGTAAGTATTTGGTAGATCTAGGACATTTAAGGCATGAGGAAGCCTTAAACATCACTGAAATAGCCAGATCGGGTGAAAAACCGAGTGAAAACAGGAGAAAAATAGCATTTTCTAGAAAATTTTAGGGTGATGTGTGCAGCACATTACCCCATGTGTGCCATACATAGGCTGTGTGTGGTGCACATCCCTCGCAGAATAGTAGTAGAAACCAAAAAATTGAAGAAAAAAAGGGGAATTTACCTTATTCTGGTCAAATTTTCTTCTGGATCTTGCTTCCTTCCGTGCTTAGGGAGCCTAACTACGGTTAATTAGTCTCTAAATTTAAGCAATTTAATTAATTAAGTGGAAATTTTGGCAGAGGTTTGGCTGCTCTTTTGAGCAAAATTCGGATCCATTTTACAGACCCCAAGCTCTATATTTATAGAGCAAAATTCGGGCGTGGCAATTTTTTAATTTTCGACCGGATTTGAAAATTTTTGAAGGCAATGTGTGCCACACATCATGTGATGTGTGCCATACATTACCAATGTGCTGCGCACATCAGGTGATGTGCGGTGCATATCACTTTTTGACCCTTCGCATGGGACCCATTATGGTTATTTTCGGGATATGCCCCGAAGCGCATAAGCATTATTTGGTGTAAGGAACAACTTTGTAGATGAAAGTTTTTCCAAATTCGGTCCCGAGAAGGCTCCCGACCAAATGTCTTTTGTATGCAACATGCGATGCGCATAGGGCGATGTGCACTGCACATTGCATTTTTATCCTATGTATGCTGGCTCGTACGGGCACAACCGGATGCACGCCATATGTCAACTGAAGTGCAATTGACATTCTGAGAAACTTTACAAGTATAAGTTTTCTCAAATTTAGCCCCGAACGCTGAGTTTTGGCTAATGGGCCCATTTTAGGGTTTGCGACCCTATTTCAGCACAAAATGGCATTTGGCATGCCAGAAGGTCATTTCTTGCGTAGGTATCAGCAAAAATGTGTTCTACGCGTCAAGAACACTCAGACTGGTGAATTCGGGTAGTGGGCCCTTCTAGGTACTATTCATGATGAATAGTACCCTTATGGGCCCCATAGCACAAAATGGCCTGGAAAGTGGCAAATAGCATGCCAAGCATTTCGCCTCAAGTAAGGCAGCAGATAGGATGCATTCTGTGCGTACAGAATATGTCAAAGTGGACTATAGTGGGAAGCGGGCTCCACTAATGTTTAGCGGGCCCCATAGCATGATGGGCCTAGAAATGTGGCATTCGGGATGCCACGGGGTATGCCTTGTGTAAGGCAGCAGCGGAATGTATTATGTAAGTACAGAATACATAAAATAGGCTAATTGGGGAAAGCAGGCCCTGCTTGCATACTATTCATAGTGAATCGTGACCTAGGTTCAAAATGCAATATTTTGCATTATGTGTATCCTACCACGAGTAGGCAGGTGTGAAATGTATTCTGTAAGTACATAATACACAGAATGGACTAGTAGAAGCTGCGGGCCCCACTGACATCTTAGGTGGGCCCCAATACGTAGTGGGCCCAGAAGATGGCATTTGCGATGCCAAGTGTTGTGCATTGCGTAAGGCAACTGTAAAATATATTCTGTAAGTACATAATACACAGAATAAGTTAATCAGGGGTAGTAGGCCCCGCTATTGCCCGAGTAGGCCCCACAGCGTAATGTGCCCAGAAGATGGCATTTGCGATGCCAAGCATTGTGCCTTGTGTAAGGTAACTAGAAGATGTATTCTGTAATACACAGAATAGGTTATTAGGGGCTGTGGGCCCCGCTTTTCCTAGTGGGCCCCACCTATGCACTATTCATAGTGAATAGTGCCCAGGGTAAAAAAATGCAATACTTTGCATTTCAAGTGTTTTGCCGCCCGTAGGCAGCAGGGAAGGGTGTTCTGTATGCATAGAACACTCAGAACATGGGGCGAGTCCCACCAGGCGCCATGGTGGGCCCCACTAGTTCTGGGATGTTCTGCGCACCAGAACACACACAGAGGAAGACACATAGGCCTATGTGCATAATCGGGGTTGATATCGGGGATTAAATCCTAGCCAAATCAACAAAAACCCAAAATTGCACAAGTGTGAAAAGTCAGGGTCAACAAGTGTGAAGCAGTTGAAGGTATTTGTTTATCAATAAAGAATTCACCACCCCAGATTAAATGTAGGGGTTTTATCTCATTGATTCATGTAACATTCGTTATTTAAGAATCTCTGGCTAGAGTATGATGCCTATTAATGAATGAGTTTCATAAGGGCATTTTAGGAATAAAGGGTATGGTATATGAAATATCAAATTTAGGGCATGATTTAACATACTTGATCATGCATTGAGTTGACATTAATCCATACTCAAACTTGAATGAGATAAAGGATGGTGAAAGGAGTTTATTGCATGGAATCTGATATGGAAGGGTTGTAGTCAAACTAATGACCTCTTGGCATTTATGTAGTCATGATGTGTGACTAGACACTGCTCATGATTTACATATGATGTTATTAAATGAAGTTTAATGATATGTTCATATGTTGCCAATATGTTAAGAACGTAAAAGGTCGCACACTAAAAGTAAGGAAATGATAATCATGAATGGATATTGGTGAAATAATAATTCTATCGTTATAAGATAACCTAGATTTTTCATGTTTATTTTAAAGAGCATGAAAAGAGCTTCGATTTGATACCAAGATCACTGAAATCTGATAAGTAGAACTTAAGATACAAGTGATTTAAGATGACATGTTTTACATGCATAGTATATACGGGTTTTTGACGAAATTAATTGACTTAATGCTCAAAACATGAATGTCACATGTATGATGAATTAAATGGAAGTGCAAATGATTGTCATGTGCTTTTAGAAGGAAATTTAAGTCAGTCACATGCAAATCACATGCCAGCAACATATGACATGCACATGACTTGACTTAACATAACCTAAACCTAATTAGGATTATATCATTATGTTTTGGTGAAAACATATTGAGTGATAAAAGAAAATTTTAGTTGCCTCTGTCACATCCATACTAGAGACCCTAGGAGTCTTACATGATTACATGTGAATGTGATAGATGAAAGGAAGGATTGAGGTGTGTATGATGATGTATTTGTATTTGTAAATGTGTATGTGCCTGATAGACTCGGATAGTGATTGATGTATGTGCTTTGTATTGATAGTGATTGAATGTGCTTGGCATTGAGGTACGTGTTAACACATGTATATATGGTTTGTGAATGATGGAATGAATGTTTTGGTTGTTAGGCTGATGTTTAGGTAGCATGGGAGTGAGTTAGAGTGGTTGTAAGATGAAAGTGGAGAGTGGTACGAGCGTACGGGAAACCGTATGGATGTACCAAACAGAGGAGATGAAGGGTCTTTAGCTCCTAGAGACCGTACAAGTGTACTAAAGGGTTGTCTGGCCGTACGCGTGCTCGTAGGAAATTAGGTTTATCAGGTGAATTATGGTGGTACGGGCGTACCAAAAGGGGGTACGGGTGTACCATTGCTCGCAGGAGTTTTTGCTTGTCAGGGTGTTTAGGTCGGTACGGGCATACCAAGATCCGTACGACCATACGTGACTTAAGTTGACTATTCAACGGATAAGGACAAGCTTTTCCTTACTTTTCCTTTATTCTCTACTATTCCTAAACCCTTAGAAATAACAGAGTACAGAGTCTTAAGTGCCAAGATAGTGCGAGAGCTAGAAGTGGAAGGCTTTGATCATAGTAACAGGATTACGGACCGACGCTAGAAGTAATTTAACTTTAGGTTTATGCTAGTTGTGTTTGTTGTACTAGGTTTGTACTAGTTATGTTTGGGTTAGCTTGTTTCTTTATCTTAAGACCTGGATAAGGTCTGGAGATGACATTTCATATTTATGTGTTCTTAATTAGATGTTTTCATTGCTTTCTTATGATGGAATAGATATATGTCATCTTATGTTATGAAGCATACTTGCATGAAACATTCATGACATGCATGGTGATGAAGAAGGGAAAGGAAAAGAAAGAAAAGAAAGTATGATGACATATATCTATTCCTTTAAGTATACTGGGTTAAATAATAATGATGGGATTCCATTAAGGAATCATTTAGATTAATGACCTCCCAAAGGGAGATGAGTCTCGAGACCTACAGTAGGAAATGAGTGCAAAGCACTACACAGTTAAATGCCCTTCTTTGGGAGATGAGTACCGGTACCTATAGGGACCCAGTATGTGCGAAAGGAATGTGCACAATCACAGGAAAACAAGAGTGAATATAAGAGATGAGGGTGAGGAAGTATACAAAGCATGATTGCATATTTGATGTATATATTGAAGATGCATTCTATGCTCTTTATGATGAGGCATTCTGTTGATGCTAGTGATTATTATGATTGATATAAGATGCTTGGTTTGACCTTGCCATTTTCTTGTTGTTATACTTATGTGCTTGCTTATATTTATCTAGCACCACTGAGTTTCGTACTCAGTGTTTATCATTAGATGAACATAGGTACAAAGTCTTCGGGAGAGCGAACAGAGAAGGGGTAGAGGTCATCAGCAGAGAAAGGCTATTCTCGAAGTGGTATTGGACCTTTGGGGCATACTCTAACTAGTTCTATTTATATAGTTTGTATTAATCATAGAGGCAGTAGTTGTCTAGCTTTTTGGTGGTGATAACTGTAATGAACTCACACGTATAACGTTAACTGTATATATAATTAGAGTTGTTTGTTTACCTGAATTGCATGATTGTATGAAAGGTTATCCAGGTTATCATGTATAAATGCCATGCTGTAATTGCCCTTACCACCATTAAGTATTATAACGTGTCCCTATATGACT
This sequence comes from Dalechampia spathulata, assembly GCA_948192965.1. Classification (NCBI taxonomy): domain Eukaryota; kingdom Viridiplantae; phylum Streptophyta; class Magnoliopsida; order Malpighiales; family Euphorbiaceae; genus Dalechampia; species Dalechampia spathulata. Next base: position 9,209 of record CANYBF010299572.1, read on the forward strand.
TAGTTGAATCTTAACTATGATGTATCCCTTGTAGTGTAGGTAATGGTTTCCTTTTGGAGATCGCTGTCTATGCTACGGGAGCATGTTACTCTAGGTATGGGCTGGGTGTGACAGCCTCTCTTCTTCTTCTGGTTTCTAAGTATTTCAAAGTTCAAGAACAAGAAATATAATTTGGTTTTGATAAAACATCAAGAAGAAAACCGAATTCAATCATCTATATTCATCCATTCTATTTTATGTTTTGTTTTACTAGTCTCTCAACAAAACTAGTAATTTGATTACTAATCATTTTCTTAACTTGTGTGGATAGTTTAAAGATCCTCTATCCTTGGGGATTGAAAAGTTTACTACAACTTTTCAGAAGGACAAAGAAAGAAGGAGATCGGCTTAAAGTAAGTTTTTCAATCTCGTTTGTATAATATTCTCTATATGTGATGTTTTCTATGTATAAAATTGCTAGATCTATTATAAAACATGTATTTAAAAAGTTTTAAATTATATCTTCTACTGCTAAACACATTTTCATAAACCAACAATGGTATAAGAGAGATTTGGTTTGTAATCTATGCATAGAGCACATAATATTTCATTTTTCACTCATTATGGCTTGCATTTTTTCCAGTTTTGAAAAGTTAGTGTTTGAATTTTTATTTGAAATTTCAACGACTTATTCTTCATTATGTTAACTTGGTTTTTATCAAAAAAAATTATATACATATGTAGAAATTTTATGAGATAAAACTTCATATATTATGCAATCTCCTTTGTATAATCTTCTTGTATGTAATGTTTTCTATGTATAAAATTGCTAAATCCATTATAAAACATGTATTTAAAAAGTTTTAAATTATATCTTCCACTACTAAACATGTTTTTATAAACCAATAAAACATACATCTTGGTAGATAGATAAAAGTGAGTATAACAACACTACGTAAAAATAATGGTCCAAAGAAAGGGATCGAGGGACATAAGGGATGCACGTTGAATAATGCTAATCATACATGCTACAAGGGGAAATGGGCTTATTATATTATAAAAGGGGTCTTCATAAATACAAAATATAAGTTGTTGAGCAACTACTCCTCCACTTGAAACATGATAGCGGCCAACATGAGCCAAAATGTGCAAATGGAAAATGCAAACAAGCAAACAATATTAGGGAATAAAGAGAAATGTGGAACATGATTGATGATTCCAATGCCATAGGAAAGCATGAATCAAGCATGAAAATCCAATGAATGTATCAGCAACATTCATGAAAAATGCAATAAACATGAGTGAGGTCATGAAAAATGTCAAAATAATCAATTTTAGGTAAAATTGATCAAGGAAATAATTGAAAGTTTCTAAGATCACATGTGGCATCATTTACAAATAATTCAACATCTAATTAAGTTTAATCATATCATTATACTCAAAGTTGCAATTAAAATGACATTTAATATGAAATTAAGCAAAATTAGATTGATTTAATAATAAAGATAATCAAATTAATCATGAAAATCAAAATTAAAAGACTCTAACATCATTAAGCATCAATTACAGCTATAATCAACATCCAATTTAATCTTAATCATATTAATTGCAACTAAATCAAATAAAAAATAGTATTAAATTTGATTAATCAATTTTAAAGCAAAAATCAATGAAATTGGAATGATTTATGAGAAATCTAGATCATTAGGATCACTATGAGATTTCAAATGGTATTAAAAACTTCAAATGAATCAAAATATGAAGCAAAAATGATTGAAAGTTCAAATTCAATGAACCCATAATGTTATATACATTGGATATAGATGTTCATGTGATGAATATAGCATAAAATATGACTATATGCTATGTAAAAAGCATTACATGAATCCTATGAAGTGCTCATCAAAAAAGAAAATTATGTTTTTCAGCTAAAATCATGAATGTAAACTGACTATTCGACTATCATAGATTATTTAGATTATTAGAATGTCTTACATGCTACTGTGACATTCAGAAATAAGCAAAATCATAATTCAAAATTCATCCTAAAGAGAAAATCATATGAATAGAGTAAGAAAAGGAAGCCTACTAATGCTTGATGAAGCTTTAATCCTTGACTTTCATATGTGATTAAAGTTTAAGAGTGATTAATTAGTTTATAATTACCTTATTAAGGGCTTAATTAAGTATGATTCATTGAGTCTTAATTTTAGCAGAGTTTTACCTTAAAATTGATTCAATGTCCCTTTTCAATCAATACCCTAATGATATTTATAAGACCCAGGTAGTAATGAGCGAAAATGAACTAGCAATGTAGGAAAATCCAACTTTAGAACTTCATGTGTCACATGAAGTGCTAGATGTAATGCATGAAGTTGAAAATTCACTTCATGCATCGGCTTACACGAGTTGTAAACTAGATGCAACACATACTCAAATAACTCACAAGGCTATGAAACATATGTCTGCGACTTGGTTTTGATAATGGGAACTTGTGTCAAGCTGTGTCAAGGAAAACACAAGTACACTACACATATGCATAAAAAAGCTAACTTGATGCAATGGCTCCTGAGAGCTAAAAACTAGATTCACCATATGACTAAATGGCTTATGATATTTAGAAATGCATGTATACAACTTAAATTCATAAATAGACATTTGCACTAAGCCATATCGAAGAAAATCAAAAAATGCATGTGTACGGGTTAAAATTCAAGGTCAACAATAAGCTAAAGGGGGAATAAAGGCCTATTCTATTACAAAGGTTCTTCAATAATACAAAAATTTGAGGCATTAAGCAATATCTCCTCCACTCAAGAAAAATGACCTTAGGTAGCATGAACCAAAAAGCATGAATGGAAAATGCAAACAAACAATCAATGTTTAGCAATAAAGAGAAATATAGGACACGATTGACCAATCTAATGCTATGTATAAGTATTAAACATGTGTTAAAGCCCATTGAATGTGATGACAACATTCATTAAAATGCAATGAAGATGACTTGGGTCATGAAAATGTCATAAGAATGACCAGGATCTCCTAAAATCACATTTAGTAAATTAATTAAGCTTGATTTTCCTCTCAATTCACACTTGATCATCTATAGCATGAAAAATAAATTAAATGGCATTTAATTTAAAAGGCAAGCAAAATTCAGAGAAAAATATGATTGAGAATCAATATTTAGGCAAAAACCAATCAAAGACAAGAGTTAGAACATCTTAAGATCATCAAGCATAACTTAGAAATAAGTCAACATCTAAATTTGATCAAAACAAATCATGTAATAAATAACAATTAAAAATTGTATTTAATTAAAGATTAAAGCAAAATTAATTGAGTTTTAGGTAAAATTCAATGAATTGATCATGGGAATCAAAATTTAAAGATTCTAATATCATGGCAAATCAATTGGAAATGATTCAACATCTAATTTAAACTCAATCATGTCAAAGTCTAATTAAAATCAAATCAAAGATGGAATTTAACTTGAAAATTAATTTTGAGGCTAAAATTAAACAAATTAGAGCAATATTTGACAAATTCAAATCATTTGGATTATTGTGAAATAGAAAATACTACTAAAAACTTCAATTAGCATAAAAAAAGTGAAAATGAATGAAAAATTATGAATCTATGAAAATTGAGCAATTATATGAACAACATATAGCATGACATACACAACATGTACTATAAAAGGAGGCTCTATGCATAGCACATATAGTGATGTGTGCCACACATAGCTTGCAAAAAAGGAAGAAAATGAGTTTTTAACCAAAAACATGAATTTAATCACAAAATCAAGCAAATATGTGATTGTCACAAATCATTCTAGCTACTGGAGAGCTAAGAATGCTACTGTTACATTCATGATTATAGCCAATCAAGCATAAATCAATACAAAATCATTAACCCATTTAAAAAATCAAGAGGAAAGAGGAAGGAAGAACCATTTTAATTCTCATTAAAGATAATTAGGCCTTAATCTTGATTCTAAAATGTGTTTAGGGATTTAAGTGAGGATTAATTACTCTTTAATGCTAATTAAGAACTTAATTAAGTGAGAAGTGATTTTGGTAGAGTTTGGCTATAATTAAAAAAATTTACACTTCTTTCCTAATGGAAAATGAGCTATAATTATAGGTAAGGGTCATGGGTTACTAGAAATGAATTAGTAATGTGACATTCTATAAATTCTAATGGTGATTTGTGTAACATAAAGTGGAGAAACATGTTATATGCAACATGTAGCAATATATGCATAGCATATCAAGGAAAATACCTTACGTGCACTCTATATTTAGAGCACTTAGGGATGTGTATCCTATGCTCTTTAGTCCTCATTCATGCTAAAATGGCATGATAACATGTAAAGCATGTTAGATTTACATTGGAAAAGGCCATACATCATATGTATTTTAACTAAATGTATGCTGCATGTAGCACTATGTACTTTATACATCAAAAAATGCATGCCATGCGTTTCACCTTCCATAAGCAAAATGTAACATGCTTTGCATGTCCAAAACACTTTTAGGAGGCTAAAATGCATGTTTGTAAATCAAGATTAATATGAAAGACTTGTATTAAGTTGAATAGAAGAAAATCTAAAGATGCAATGTATGAGTGAAAATTCAAGGTTTACAATTTACCCCTTAATTAGGACAATTTTAGAGTGATATAAGCAAAAGTCATTAAATTGATATCTAATTACAACATGAATTTTCACTTAAAAGTAAGGAAAATACCTAGCTAATGCTCATGTTGAGGCCTACAGAATACTTGTGCTTAGGCTTGAAGAATGCTGATGCTGAAGCTTGCCAAATGATTATGCTGAATGATCCATTAGGGATTAAATGTAACTTATTGGGAATGCTCATATCAAAGCTCATGATCTATTGGAGAAATTGGGAGCCTAGTGATGAGGCAAGTGTTCAAAAGCTTATAAAAAAGCAGTGCTCATACCAAGGCATGCAGGTCTATGAAAAATAAAAGCTGACTCCCTAGGGATTCTGAGACTTATGATTTAATGTTATCATTCCAAGCCTGATGCTCGAGTGAAATCATCAATGCTAATCAATATATTATGCTCATGCTAAAGCTTGCAACCTAATTCTACCACTGGGAACTTGATTCTCAAAAGAGGCAATCAATGCTGATCATGAAGTGGTACTCATGCTAAGGCTTGTAGCCTAATTCTGCCATTAAGAAGTCAATGCTTAGGAGAGTGATCAAAGTTGATTGATCATCAACTATTGCATCAATGGCTTGGCTGCAAGGCTTGAAAATCACCTAAATTTTGAGTTAAGATGCTTATTGCCAAGGTTTAGGAATCAAATGCTTGGTTTTATGATCACTATTGGATCAATTGGTCATTTACAAGACTAAGGTGATCAACTACTAGATCAGCATGGATAATTGCTAGTTTGATAGTGATCAACTCTAGATCTACACTTATGCCATCATAGATGTGTCTTATATCTACAAAGATTGCATTTGGGATCCATTACCAAGATATGAAACTTTCAAAGTCAATAACTTGACCAATACTCAAATGTTTGACTAAAATTAATTATTCGTAGGATTGATTTCCTATATATGTTAGACATAGAAACACAATTTATTAAAGAAATTAGAATTGAAATGGTTTAGAGAAAATACATGAATTTTAAGTATTAGTTTATTAAATTTTGATTGAATTTGTAGATTTTTCAAATGTTATGGGTCTGACTCAATAAGAAAATGAGTTTTAAAAATTCTAAAATTTTTATAAGAAGCTTCATTCACTAAGCGCATCTTCGTGGAAGGTTGGTGCATGTTAGCATAATTTAGGATGTGTAGAGTATGTTTGGCTATATGTTGCATATATGACTTGGAATTTATAAGATGGAGAAGTGTTCCGACAAAAAATCATTTGCTTCCTCTCTATATTTCAATTTTTTCTCAAATCAAAACATAAAATATCTTCACTTCTTTTAGAATAGTAAGAATTAGGATGCAATTGACACCCTGGGACTTGACTTCTATTTCAAGCTATGCTATAGCTAAGCATATAACCCATGATGTCTACTATGGAGCTTTCTATGATGATCAAATTACTGAAACATTTACCATAGACTTATATAAGTCTCATGCTCTTCCGGAGAAGGTGAGCTGGCCGTGTTTTGGTACGATTGTTTGTTTTTTTTTATGTTGGATTTTTACATTTTTGACTCGTTTAAGCTTGAATTTAGTTAGGAAATAACATTCGACTAAGGCTAGGCTTAAGAATGCATTGGATTATAATGATGATTCATGAAAATTTAGTAAATTTAAAATGGGTATGAGTTATATGCTATGCATAGAGCACTATATGTGGTATATATAGGGCTATATGCATTACATATTATAAGCAATTTATATAGAAAATCCAACATTTTTGGTAATTTTGAGAAAGAAAGGCTTAATTTCATAGGTTTAGGGATTTATAGGGGTGACATTATGAGATTTTGGCTAAAGGAGGAGCTCTACTATAATTATAGTCTTTTTTTTTATAAATTTAGTCTAAAGCTAACTTGAATTCTAAAATTTATAGAGGGAGATGACCATAATTAGAGTTGGAAGTATTTGGGGAGTCTATGAGTGGTACTCACAGCTTCTATGAGAGATCCATGATAGAGCATATTAAAGTTGCTTTAACCAATATATCTCTTGGTTCACAGGCATGGAGAAGAGGTGTAACAGATTTATCATCACTGTCGCACCCTAATTTTGGACCGGCTTTGATTCGGATCGATTCCGAGTTGATTCTGGCCCATTTAGGGTCATTTTGGACCTTTCTGGGCCTTCTTGGACCGGGCTAGGCCCGTTTAGGGTTGTCTATGGCACTTTCACC
>CANYBF010299624.1:0-15190 GCA_948192965.1 Dalechampia spathulata
CTTCTTCTGCCGCCTCTCTCTCTTCTTCATCCTTTCATTAACCACCCACGACTTTACCTCTGCCTCCTCTTTCATCCATTCGTTCTTTCTGAATATTACTTTCTCTGATACTCACGCCATCCTCCATTAAACACTGCTGCTATGTAACCATTTCTTCAAACTCAAAGTAGGATTTTCACAGATAGAGTGAACTTACGCAGTAAAAAGAAGGAAAAAGTTGGTTGTTGAAAGAAAGGGATTTGAAGGAGTGAATCAAGCGGTGACCCAGTTGAGAGGTGGTGAAAGGGGCCGACGACGCCATTTACTCGCAGGGCATAAAAACTCAGATGTGGAGGCTTGCTATTTTAAATTAGTTTTGGGGAGTGAAGCCAAATTGCGATTCGTTCACTGCCCTTTGCTTAACGTTATCGTGCAGTGATGCTACCGAACGACATCAAAAGTGCTGCGTTAGGGTGATATATTCATCTTTTCAGTAGGCTGGACTGCACTGCTGTGTTCTAATTTAGCTGCATTTTGCTCCCAAAAAAGGAACCTATCATCTTCCTCTTGGTGTCACCTGGAGTGTTCATCATGAAATTAAATATTTATATTATATATATATACAAAGATTTTAACTATTACTTTTAAATGGATCATTTTTTGGAAAACATTATTAAAAATTAATATTTAATTATCAAAAATAAAATTTTATTTTATCCAAAAAAATTTCTATAGCCAAATATTATAAAAGGAAAATATCAAATTTTAGATTTTTAATACGGAAGATAATCTGGTAAAAAATTAATAATTCCACTTACAATATAAAAAATAAATTAAAAATAAAAATTAATAGCTAAAAGGATATTATAGTCATTTAGGATGCTAATCAACTAGAAGGGTATGGTGGTCATTGAACAACTTAACCCTTTTGGTTTTATATTTTCTGTTTGCCCTCTGCTGGTTCTTCATCTTTAGCGACCAAGAGAATACAAAAATTGATCGAATCGAGAGAAAATGGCAAATTCCATGAATAAGAAAAGATGGGTTTTCGGTGTTATGCTAATTGTTCCGGTACTTGCGTCCCTCAGAAATCCGAAGATTAATAAAACAGAAGAAATTAATTTCTTTGTTTTCCTGTAGCCTTTGCTTGTGAAAAGAAACAGACTTAAGGAAAGAAAATTAGAGAGGAAAATATTTTCCTTTCCTTTTTTATTTTCTCTTTTAGAAGGAAGAAGAGAAAAAAGCGAAATGAATTATAAAACTAAATAAATAAAATTATAATTTTTTTTATAAAATGATCAATTTATCTATAAAGTTTGATTTAATTTAAACTAAAAAAGGAATAAAATTTCAAGGTACAGTTCAAGTTACAACGATCTGGAATATTAAGTGGAATATTAAATGAAGTATGGAATTTTGGACCTTTGAAAATTTCAAAGTCAAACTCAAAGTACAAAATGATAGAATATTAAAAAAATACATTTAAAAAATATGCTAATGTGTAGAAATAATTAAATTATTGTAGTAAGTATATATGTACTTAAAATAATTTAATTAAGTATTGATCGTAAATCATTTCCTATATGTATTATACATATGTACCAATCTTAAAATTTATGAAAATAAATGACTAATCTTAAAACTTATAGAAATAAATGATTATCTTATCAATTTTATAACAAATATTTAGCAATTATCAATATGCCAATGCTAAAGTCAATAAGATCAAACATGTACTATAATAACTCTGACATGATTATATGATCATTTCAACTTAATAAAAGGTTCAAAGTATTTCTAAAATTCAACAATTAAGAACAATAGAGATTTAAGAAACTAAACTTAATAAAATACTACGGTTCAAAGCTGGATAGAAGAAATTAAATGTAACAACAACAAATATCAATTGATATTATTATTATTAATGTAGCATATTTGCTAAATTGTATTAATCCATTTCTTAAGGTAGAAATATGATATCAATCATCTACTAAGCACCAACAGTATAAAGCATCTAAATTGCATATCAAGGAAAAATAAATTTTTAGTTCATATAATCACAAGATATGATTGCAATTAAAATAAAATAAAATCAACTTTGCAATTTAATGATAAAATTTGATAAAATAAACATGTAGGTATTATTCATAACATATATTATGAAGTTCATATTCATACCTCATCAAAGTATCAAATGAAATTAATATTGAATTATTGATTCCCCATCATCTAAAGCAACCACTCTAACCTTCGAGCTCAAGAAAGACCAAAATAATTCCTAATAGCAGATTGATTGATACATAAAAAATAATAAGCATTCATCCAAAAATCAGAATTCATACCTAATACTTCTAATTTTGCATATATCTCCTCCTCCTTATAAAAATATGGTTGACCACCTTCAAGAATGGCTAAAGATTTTTTAGCTTTTCTGCAATTAAATTTCCTCTCTCCAACACATCTGATACACGTTCAATCCCACTATTTAATTTATCATATTACATGTTTAACATATCCATCATATTCGTTTTAGGTTTTGTACCACAAGATGATGATATGCCTTAAGAATTCATAGAATGTGTATAATCTTAACTATTGAAATCATTACGAACAAATTCATTGATGTTGACTTCATTCTCTCAATTTCCTTCAGTACCGACCATTAGAAAACTATCATATGAGTTATTCAAATTAATTTGTGATGAACTCACTTCTCTTTGCCATCGTGCACCTTTTCTCGTGCACTTTCAGCATATTATCCTTGAACTCGATGCTCACTATATAATTCTTAAAGCTTATCATAATTGGTAATTAGGGCATGCATCTATTTCCTTACTTTAGGTCTTGCGTATATATTAACATGACATATTAAAAAAATATCAATAATTGATAATTTCATATGTACAGTAACTTCAACTAGATGAATCATTAAATGTGAAAAAGAAACATATGACATGTATACAAATTACAAAGTATGTAAGATTACCTGAATGAGTTAATCTCAAATTTCTAGTTTAGCATCAAACATCTTGGTAGTTGAATTTTATGCAAAGCCATTAAGACCGTTGAAAAGATCTTTACATTCATCACACATTTTCTTTAAGGTCTTTATCCTATTTTTCATATATATTTTTTTGAATAATTGGACCCAATAAAGACCTTAATATTCTTAACATGTTATCAAATGCATGTGTTGACCCTGACTTTTCACCCACGTGCTGCAATTTTGGGTTTTTATCAATTTGGCTCGTTATAGGTCCTCGATATTGACCCCGATTTGCACAAATGCTTTTGAACTTCCTTTAGGTGTTCTGGACATGTGGCGCATGTTACATTTCGCTCAAGGAAGATGAAGCGTATACCATGCAAAATGCTATGTGAGGTGCATGTAACACTACATACTGCGCATATAGCAAAAAAAAGACATTTAATGGGGCCTATTTTTCAAGTCAAATATAATGTGCTCCATATAATATTATCACATCCATACACATGACATCTCTGTGTGTTTGCATTTTATACGTATGTTATAGCTAAAGATTACTTGGTGCTTGAAATGCATGAATTGAATATGATGCATGAATGTGATAACTTCATAATTATAATGAAAAGTGTAGTATGAATAGAGGAATTCCACATGATATGGAATTTATAGAGAAACTAGTAGAAATAGATGAAAGGATGTTTTATAAAGTTGAATATGCATGAAAGATGTTAATACGGAATATATGTGTTAAATGCCTTGAATGAAGTTTTATAATGGAATTGATATATGTTAAATGATGCTAAAAAAATAATTATGAAAGTGGGGGAAATTAAATGGTATAAGGAAGCTTCTTGCCCATGTATAATTAGACCTTCTTTAAGTTATATATATATATATATATTAAATTAATAAGTTGACTTTATCTTAATAAAGAGATAATAGCCAAGTGTTGCCCCTTCTTCTTTTCATTTCACAATTTCTTCTTTTCCTCCTCTTTTCTTATTCTTGACCTAGCTCAAAGAAAAACCATAGCAATTCAAGGTAAGAGGAAGCATGGATCTAAGTTTATTGTTATCTTTTCCTTCTGTTTATGCTTGTAACTTCTTTAATGTTGTGTTTCTTGTGGTTTTTATGGAACAATGATATGATTGTGGTAGGATGATTTGAATTCTTGAATATGTGATATTGAGTTTGAAGTTGATAGTAAATGGTTTTAAAGAAACTGAATTGATTTATTGGTTGTTTGGAAGGTGCAAGCTTGTGATGTGTTGCACATGATGAATTATTTTTGGATGGATGATTAAACTTTAAATGGTATTAATTGATGTTTGGAGTAAGTTTTAAAAGTGATTCTTAGATGATTAAGATATGGAAATGGATTAAGAAGCTTAGGGAATCAATTAGAGGTGTTTAAGGGTGATTTTCTACTGCAACTTAGGCTTTCGGTCATGATCGTGACTTGAAATCACAATTGTGACAGTAAGTTTTGCAAAATTCCTACTTAAAGTCACAATCATGACATTGAAAGTCACGATCGTGACAGTAACTTTCAGCATTCGATAGGTGATTTTGTAAGCAATGTTTGGAGGCCTTATCGGATGAGTCTTGGGGTGTGTAATATATTGTTGGAAAGATCTTTGAGTCTAGTTTTTAATGGTTTAAAAATTATTTAATTTAGGGGTCATTTTTTAAGGCAAAAGTCTTATACAATAAGAAAAGGTCTTAGAACATAAAAGTGGTTAAAAAGGGATAGAATTTTACCTATAACTTAGTATACATTGAAATCTTTTTGTGTTACTAATTTTATCCTTAAATTATATATTTATTATATAAGTATATATATATATTTAAGTATAGTATTAATGAAACCATCTTTAAGGATCCTTTATGATTGATTAATTGTGTTAAGTCATAGACTTACCTGTAAGATGATTGAAAAGAAAGAAATGTGTTGTGAATATTTATATGAATGGTTTCTTTTATTAAGTATGGATATTTTGTAATGTTATAGGTGGTTTGAAGGAAGATTTACAAGTACCATCAAAGGGTTTGGATAAGGGGAAGTCCATTGTAGGTTTGTGCTTTCCTTTTCATGACCTTATCTAAGGTCTTGAACTGATGGTCATTTAGGGTCCTTAAATGATATGAGTTAGTTGACTACTTGGGATAGCAAAGTAAAGAGTTTATGTTATGAATGGCACAGTGTGATCATCAATGCATCATGTCATGAAACATCCATACATTCAAGCATGCAAAGATTATCATGACATGACAGAGAAGTAATAAGGTGGCAAAGAGAAAGGAAAAGAGATGTTACAGAGAAAGAAATGTAATGGGTCATATAATTAATGGATTCATCAAGGAATCATACAGATACAATGGCTCTCCTATGGGAGATGAGGTTTATAGAACCCTACAGTTATATTAAGAAATGGCCTCCTATGGGAATTGAGTACCGGTACCTAGAGGGACCTAGTATGAAAGGGAATTGTACATAATATTCAAAATATGATAAAAGAAAATATAAAGAGATAGAGGGAGAGTACACAACATGGATGCATTCTCAAAAGCATACATATTTATCCACATATGATGATTACTTATATAAAGATTGTTAAAGAAAAGCTTATAAAGGATGGCAAATGGTGATGTATGAATATGATTGAATGTTTTATGTATGTTGTTAACAGCTAAAGAGAGATGCAAAGAGAGTAAGTTTTGAAATTGAAATATTGTTAAGCATTGAGTTGCTATGAATGTTTTTAATGTTGTATCATGATTTGAATTGATGTCATTTACTCATTTTATAGCACCATCGAGTTTTATACTCAGCGTTTGTCATTTGATGAACACAGGACCTAGTTCAGTCGGGGAGCAACAAGAGTAGCCGATCTACAGTTGGCTAAGGTCGAGTCCTTTGTAAAGCCTTATCCTAGACGCAGGCTGGACTTGTATAACATACTCCATTATGTATATATAATTATACAACTTATTTTAGTTAACCTTAATGGCAGTAACACTGTGTAACATACTTTTATTATATGTATTATCAATATTATGATATTGTGTTTAAAGGTTATACATAACACAGATGTTGAATGATGGTTTGAGGATGTATTGAGAGTGCAAAATGGGTATTGATATCATTCAAGCTACAACTATTTTTATATGATAGTAAATGTTTAATGTATGCAATTTAAATTTTTTAAGAACAAAATATATGTATAGATAGATCCCTTATATAGTAGTTAATGATTTCCTTGTTTAGGAGGTTATTAACTGTTTTATGGGAGCATGTTGCACCGGGTTCGGATGTGACAAGTATAATGTCTTAAAACACCAAATGACACTTATTGGACATTTGACGCATGTTACATTTTGCTCGTATAAGGTGGTGTATATAGGGTCAAAATAGAACATGCACAACACATGACACTATGTACGTAGAATGTAGGCTATGTGCTACACATGTAGCATGACATACTACGCACATAGCTTAAAAATTTATGAAATCCCACATTGCTAATGTGATTTCTTGAACCCTAAGGCCTCCTACTATAAATATAAGCCTTATGGTGAAGGAACATGGTCTGAAAATTAGCAAAACACCCCCAAACTCTGCCAAAATCAATTCTCACTTAATTAAACACTTAATTAATCAATTGGTTTAGGATTTTAGAGACTAACTAGCATTAGTTAAGTCCCTAAACATGTTTGGAATCAAGATCAACAACTTGAACATAATTTGGTGAGTTAAATACCTATTTTCTCTCTATTTTCTTACGATTTTTGCTATGGATCTATGATTTTTGGGTTGTTTTCTTGATGATTGGCTTTAATCTTGCTTGTTTAATGATTACTAATGCTTATTTGTAATCAAAACAACTTGTTTCTACTTTAAATCTGCTTAGATTTGGCATAGATCTCTTATTTTTACCTAAAAACTTGATTTTTCTTCTGTTTTACACATTATATGCTCCATATATAGTGCTATGTGTGTAGCACATAGCCTATATGCTGTGTATATAGCATGACATGCTGCGCACATAGCCTCTAGATTTTCCAGAAAATTGCATTTTTCTTCCAATTTCACCTGTTTCTTAACCCGATCTGATAATTCTAGTAATATTAGAGGCCTTGCTATAGTTCTAATGTTCTGAATCTATCATATAATGTCTAGATCTAATTAACTTTAGCCTTAAAATTAATTCTTTAAGTTAAATGCTCATGTACTTGGTTTGCTTGTGATTTAATCACTTGTTTATGCTTTAAATGATCTGCCATGATTGTTAAACTTGCTGGAATTTAGATTTGGGTCATGTTTTTGCTAAAAAATGTGATTTTTCTCAAATTTCTTTTGCTATATGCATAACACATAGCATTATGTACATAGGATGTAGCCTGTAATTTTGCCAGAAAATTGCATTTTTCACTCAATTTTGGTCCCAATTTGATGTTTTTAGTAACATTTAATGCTTTACAGTAGCTTATGTGAATTGATTTCATCATAAATTAATCATATTTAATGAATTTTGGCCCTAAAATTAATTTTTCTCGATTAAATGATTATTTGACTCGTGAAATTATGATATTCAATAGGATTGACCTCGATCGGTTGAGTTGATATCTTTAACTGTTTGTGTGATGTTAACGACTCTTGATTCATTATGTCATGATTGATCAATAATAATTTTGCCTAAAATTATTCATATTTAAATGATTTTTACGATCCAGCTCGTGTTAATTCATTTTGCATGATTATTGTCATTAAAATTAATCAAACTTTAGCTCTTGATTCATGCCTTCACATGACATAGAATTAGCAGATCAAGTCCTAAATTTCATTTACTACTAATAATTTTATTTATTTATTTACATTTTCACTCGTGCATTTTTGGCTCGTGCCACCCCAGGTGGAGATTTTCTTGAGGAGATTGAGACATTACTTAATGTCTCGGATTAATGTACACATGAAGATCCTATGTAATAGAATAGCATTATTCCCCATTTTATAGGATTTAACATTAAATCCTCCTCGATCCCTTTCACAGGCTTTTTCTTAAAGATTTTATTTCACGGATGGATTTTATTATATTTGCTAAAATATCTACGCTATGCTACTATGCAATGTCATATGCCATGTCACATGTCATATCATACACAATATGCCATGTCACACACATGCCATGCCGTAATATATACTATGCCATACGCCATTATGTCATGTTATATTGCTTTTGCTATGCCATGCTACTATGCCATGATATATGTCATTGTACGATGCTACGTCACATGTCATTTTGCCCTTTCAAATCATATGCCATGTCACCTGCCACGTCATATGCCATATCACTTGCTATCTCACATACATCACTATACCATATCATGCATTTACCATGTCATTTTACTATATCATCACTATACCATATCATGCATATGCCATGTCATTTTATTATATCATCACTTCACATGTCATGCATATGTCATGTCATCCAAATGCCATATAGCATTATATATCATTTTACTTGCTACATTATGCTCTGCTCATCACCATTACATGATGTGCTATATGCTTATGATTATACGCTTACTTGCTTGCCTACTTAGGGCAATTAACTCCAATTATAATGGTAAAATTGATCATAGAAATAGATCTTCACCACCCAAATCCATCTCTAAAGGGTTTAACTTAGCACTCATGTTATGGGTCGGTTGAACCAATCCAAAACCATTTGGTGGTGACTCCTTTGCAACTCTTTTGAGTCCGTATCATTCCTCGAGGTAGCCCCTCAGGAAGTTCATGCTTTTGCTCCAAGTGCATCCTCGGTTTGTGAGTCTTATAAGCCTCACTTTAGATATAAGTCCTATGTTGATGATTTCATTTAGTTGGATAGGTTATGAATGTCGTGGCGAGGGACCTTAACCTGTTCTTACTGGACTAAAGCCCATGTAGTTAACCTAGTAACATTCTAAACTAGGACCCCTTATTGCATGCTATGTAGATCTATGTCATATTATATTAATAAATTTGCTTGAACCTGACCTATTTTCCCTCTCTCATATTGCTCTACTAAAAGTCAGAATCCTTTCATGATTCTGTATGATTACATACCTCATGCCTATTCAACAGACATTCTCTTATCATAACAATATGATCATGTTTGTATTATTTTACTAAGAGTCAAAATCCTTTCATGATTCTGTATGGTTACATACCTCATGCCTATTCCACAGGCATTCTCTTATTATAATAATATGATCATGTTTGTATTGCTTTGCTAAGAGTTAAAATCCTTTCATGATTCTGTATGGTTGCATACTTCATGTCTATTCCATAGGCATTCTCTTATCATAACAATATGATCATGTCTGTATTACTCTGCTAAGAGTTAGAATCCTTTCATGAGTTTGTATGGTTGCATACCTCATTTCTATTCCACAGACATACTCTTATCATAACAATATGATCATGCATGTATTGCTCTGCTAAGGGTCAGAATCGTTTCATGATTCTATATGGTTGCACACCTCATGTCTATTCCAACAGACATACTCTTATCATAATAATATGATCATGCCTGTATTGCTCTGCTAAGGGTCAGAATCCTTTCATGATTCTGTATGGTTGCATACCTCATGTTTATTCCATAGACATACTCTTATCATAATAATATGATCATATTCGTATTACTCTGCTAAGGGTCAGAATCCTTTCATGATTCTGTATGGTTGCGTAATCTTATGCCCATTCCATTAGCATTCTCTTATCATAGCAATACGACTAAGTCAAAATGTTATTAGGTTTTAACCATAATGTCTCATATGATCGGACAATGATCACCCCTTTTGCTTGCTTTATTGAGTTTCCAGTGTAACTTCGGGCTAGTATATCACATAGGAGATATTGAATTGACCAATTCTCATGGAGGTATAAAGGTGGTAAAGAGCGTTACTGTGTGCTACGTGTTCACTAACCGTTTTTGTGTTTTCTGTCCAAACACGCATACATGCATACTTATGCAATTTTCTCTAATAAATTTCCTTTTGTAGCCATAATGCTGGATGTTTCCTAGCATAGGTCATACATACATCCTACGTGACGCATCATGTGTATCCAACACATACGCATACTAATCAAATTTATTTCATAGCGATAACATCGAATGTTTTCTAGCATAAGTCATGCATACATTTTACGCGATGCATCATGTGCATTTAGCACATATGCATACTAATCAAATTTATTTCATTGCCATAATGCTGGATGTTTCCTAGCATAGGTCAGGTATACATCCTGTCATGTCTTTCGGCTGCGTAACATGCTCCCATAGCATGATTACTAATTCTTTATTCAAGAAAATCAATAATCATCCTACAAAGGATTCCATACATTTATGATTAAGTGCAGAAATTTTTTTTATTTTTTAGATATATTATATCATGCATAAAATTTGTCAACTATATTCGATCCATTTTCATTCCCAGGTGTTATCATACTATCATAGTTTAAAGAATCACCTTTTAAAATTATTAATATACACATCATTATTTTACATATTTAAGGATCATCATAAATCATTACCATCATAATTAATAATACTGTCACTAATTTAAAAATATAATCAATCATAATTTTTGAAATTCCAAGTATGGAGGTACACACAAGAATCTAAAAGAGTTGAAAAGATGGAAAGAAATGGACACAAAACAATTTAGAGTGGTTCGGCCAACAAATGCCTACATCCACTTACCTAAGCAAACAACTTAGGTTTCCATTAATCAATACACAAATACAATAAAGAATTCTTTAATAAGAAATCAATCCCAAGTGTTTTCCCAAGGCTCACACTTAAACCCTTACAACAAGTATTTTTCCTAAGGCTCACATTAAACCTCACTCAAGAAATCAAGAAAATACTTCAAAAATACATCAAAATGTATTTAACAAAGAAAATAATGTTTGTAGATTAATTTCCTACATTCAATAAGGTTAATCTACACTTATATAAGCTATTCTAAGCTTATATGACCGTTGGGATGCATTAAATGCAAAATACAGCTGTTATACAACTTTTTCAAAAAAGCTAAAAAATACATATTTTAACCCATACGACCGTACGCCTCCTGTACGCCCATACGGCACCCAAAAAATGTCTCCAAAATGATGCCAAAATATTGCGTACGGCTGTACCATAAAGTGGTACGTCCGTACTAAACTTTCTAGACATTTTTCCACTTCGTACGGCCTTTTTGCACGTCCGTACGGCTTAGAAAACCAAACGGTACGCCTGTACCACTTCTTGTATAGCCGCACCACACAAAAAATAATAATAAACAAAATTCCTGAGAGCTCCGATATGACTGTACCACCCATTGGTACGCTTGTACCAAAACTGGTACACTCAAACGAAGCTTAAAATACTCAAAACTTCAATAATTTTCATAAAACATTGTTTGTCTAACATCCAAACTAAAATCAAGGACCCCCAAGGTCCAACATTCTCCCCCTTTTTGATGTTAACAAACCCCAAATACTTTTTAATCAAAATTAAGTTCCCCTCATAAATTGCACCCTTGCAATTCATACTCAATGAAAACTATTTTCAAAATGCATACAAATTCATTTTTATAAATTTATTTTCACCATACTTCTCCCCCTTTGGCTACATGAAAATGAAAATAAGCCAAAATCAATCATTGAAGTATGTACTCATGCATATGTTCAAAATTCTCATTTCAAAACAAAAACAAAATCAACATTCAACACACATAATAATCATACCACAAGAAACACAAAACCCAAAAACTCCCCCCAAGTAGTTGCATAGTCTCATTCTTCATTTCACCAATGCAAAAGAGACTTCATTTTGGTGCTTGAACATCTATCCGATCTCATTTTGTGAACTTCAAGCAAACCTACAAAACAACTTCATTTAACTTTTGGTACTCAAATGTAGTTGAGTCTATGGATGTTAGCTGCCTATGAGTCATTTGGAATATATTCCAAGTGACTTAATCTTATAAAACATTTATAATTAGAGTGACCAAACTTGCCATAATAATGACAATGATAAAGGAAGGATTTAGACTTCAAACTTCTTGGTCTATGAAAATGAACTTTCCTTTGTTCAATTTTCATGTCATTTCCAATTTTGACATTTGAATGCAAACATATACCTTTTGCCTTTGCATTGAAATGCTTTACCCCATAATTGACTTTTAGTTAAGGTCTTAAACCTCTTAGTGTTGGAGTTTTCAACTCCTTTACTCTCATTTCTCTTGGCAACCTTCTTAATAGAAGTAGCTTTGAGAAATTTGGGTCCATTTGATGAAGAAGGAGTGTTTTCATCATAACGTATACCTTTCTTATCAAATTTGAGCTTTTGGCATTTAAGAATACTATCAATTTTAATGCCACATTTTTCAAAATTTGAAAGGTTTTCTTTTAAAAACTCATTTTCTCTTTTCAAATTCTCATTTTCCAAACGTAAATCTTCTTTTTCTTTTTTTAACGATTCATTGAACATTGAAAGATTTAAATGTTTTCAAATGATTTTTGAAAATCCCTTTTTGAAGAGGTTAAAACATCTACTTCCTTTTTCAAACAATCAATCTTTTTTAACAAAGTTAAGTTTTTAGGTTTAAAAACTTTGTTTTCCTTATCCAATTGCTCAAGTTTGATAAGAAGTTTCTCTAAGACACTTTCCTCATCATCAAACTCATTATCAAGAGATTGGTTAGAAGTACTTACCTCATTGAGATCATTTCCATCCTTTATTGCCATAAAGCATAGTCTATGCTCTCCAATTAAGCTTTCATCATCCAATTCACTCTCATCATCCCAAGTGGCTTTGAAAGCTTTCTTCTTAGATGACTTGGATGGTCTCAATCTAGGACATTCACTCTTCACATGTCCTTTACTTGTAGATTCTTCTTTTCCTCTTCCAACACCTTATCTTAAGGTGATTTCATGAGTAAGAAGCTTTCCTAGAAGCATGTTAGTGGAAAGCATTGATAAATCATTTGTTTCTTCAATCGCAACCACCCTTGCTTCCTAATTCTTCTTTGGAAGAACTATAAGAATCTTATTGTTGATATCTTCTCTTGCATAATTCTTCCCAAGCTTCTTTAGACAATTGATAATCACCATAAGCCTATTATACATCTTCGATACACTTTCATTTTACCTCATGGTGAACAACTCATATTCATGAGTCAAAAGTTGGATCTTTTTGATCTTCACTTGATTTATGCCTTCATGATGTGTTTCCAAAGCATCCTAAATTTGTTTGGCAGACATGCATTGAGACACTCTTCCATACTCTTCTCTATTAATGGTACAATACAAGACATTCATGGCCTTCTTATTCATAGCATAAGCCTTCTTCTCTTTGCTATTCCATTTATCTCTAGTCTTCAATGTGGAAATACCTTCAATGATAGTTGTAGGAGGATTATAATCATTTACAATGAAGTTCCATAACTCAACTCCATCACTCTCTAAAAATATCTCCACTTTATGCTTCCAATAAGAATAATCCATACCATCAAAGAAAGGAGGTTTTGTGAAAGATTGACTCTCTAGATAATGTATTGCCATTTGATCTTAACTCTAAGAATGTTACTTCTTGAAAAATAGAGCCCAAGCTTTGATACCAAATGAAATTACAAGTATGGAGGCAACACAAGAATCTAAAAGAGTTGAAAAGATGAAAAGAAATGGAACACAAAACAATTTAGAGTGGTTCGGCCAACAAATGCCTACATCCACTTACCTAAGCAAACAACTTAGGTTTCCACTAATCAATACAAAAATACAATAAAGAATTCTTCAACAAGAATTCAATCCCAAGTTTTTTCCCAAGGCTCATACTTAAACCCTTACAACAAGTATTTTTCCTAAGGCTCACACTAAACTTCACTCAAGAAATCAAGAAAATACTTCAAGAATACATCAAAATGTATTTAACAAAGAAAATAATGTTTGTAGATTAATTTCCTACATTCAATAAGGTTAATCTACACTTATATAAGCTATTCTAAGCTTATATGATCGTTGGGGATACATTAAATGCAAAATAGAGCCGTTATACAACTTTTTCAAAAAAGCTGAAAAATACATATTTTGACCTGTACGGCCGTACACCTCCCCATATACCCGTACGGCACCCAAAAAATGTCTCCAAAATGATACCAAAATATTGCGTACGGCTAGTGGTACGCCCGTACCAAACTTTCTGGACATTTTTCCACTCCGTACAGCCTCTTTGCACGTCTGTACGGCTTAGGAAACCAAACGGTATGCCCGTACCACTTCTTGTATGCCCGTATTGCATAAAAAATACTGACAAACAAAATTCCTGAGAGCTCCGGTACGACCGTACCACCCATTGGTACGCTTGTACCAAAACTGGTACGCTCGGACGAAGCTTAAAACACTCAAAACTTCAATAATTTTCATAAAACATTGTTTGTCTAACATCAAAACTAAAATCAAGGACCCCCAAGGTCCAACAATTTTAATTACTGCTAAGTACTTATTTTAATAGTTGCATGCCTATTACAAAAATAGAAGTCTAAGGAAATCCAAACCCATTTACCAATAGCTTATTGGAATGTCCAGCTGTTGTCACTAACGATCCTGCTTCCCGGCTTTACTTGTTCCTACATTTATCAATTGATAAACGCTGAGTATAAAACTCAGTGGTGCTAGTATATTAGTTAATGTAAATATAATAATCAAATAACATCATAAACATTTTCATTAACATATTCATGATATAATAATAATAGTTAAAACATAATATCAATTATTTATAATGAATCATTTAATACATCATCCAATGTATATCATATGCCATTTTTATCTTTATTAATTATTCTTATCAATATCCATTACTTGTCACACCCTGAACTGTTTGATTCACTATGCATTTATAATTGACAATATATCATGTTTATATATGTTATTGATGTGGAAATGATATGGAATTATGATTATGTTGATAGATATATGTTAAGAATTGAGTTTAAAGCTCAAAAGAGCAAAGTGGAAATTTTATCGAAATTACTGAAACGGATGTAAAATCAGCACTAAAATGATGATTTTAGGCAATCCACATGGAATTTGATAAAATGGCTTTAACTATAGTGCTTGTGTTAACTTAAATTAGATATATGCAAATTTTGAAAATTTTGAATAAAAATTTTATTTATGACATCATA